>AFFK01014286.1:0-11926 GCA_000239455.1 Strigamia maritima
AACAAATCAATCAGTTGATGACAGGTATGCCAAAAATAGAACATAAGTGCAGTTATGCCATATCTGTCATCAAAAATGCTTTTCACAAGCAAACAGGCACAATATTCATCAACTTACATCCAGATGGTGTGGATGAATCATCTCATAATAAATAATACATAAATACAATCAAGTCACACACTTAACCTGTCTAATAAAATAAAAATCAGCATTCTGAGGATGAAATAACTTTACCAATCGGTAATATACACATTATGAAAACAAAATAAATTTACCAATCGGTAATACAACAAATAATACAATCAGAGGCTGCAAACAACATTAAAAAAACCTCTGATCTCAGAATGCAAAGAGCTAATAAATTAAAGCAACTTAAACAAATACTTGCACAATGGACTTAATTGCACAAAAACCACATTTTCCAGTTTACAAACCAACATGTAAATGCTGCATAGTGTCGTTTGCAGATTTCACGGAGTTTGTTTTTCTGCTCTGCACTAACGGTGGGATCGACTTTTGAAACGGCGAGTTCGACGTCTTCGATGAATTTGATGTCTTTGTCCACGGGTACGTTGTTGTCGTGAATGGAGGATACTTCGAACAAATTTTCTCTGTGGAGGTTGCGAATTACGTTCATTTGTCGAAGTCGTCGCTCGTGTTTCGTGCCCGTCTTGTCGAGGTTATTACGAGTGCGTCTTTGGTATGCTGATGCTTTTAAAAAATTCATTGAGGTGGTGGTTCCCTTGGTTTTGATTGTCATATCGCCATTTGGTTCAATGTCCCAATTCATCCCTTCTTGGAATCGGAAAGGGGAACCAAGAACCATTTCGTAAGAGAAGTCGTCGTCCATTATCGCGACATCGTTAACGTTATATTGTTGCTCGTCGATCCAAATGTTTACATCGGCATAACCCCGTGGAGTGTAGCTGGATCGATAGAACTCGATTTCGTCTTCGTTAGAGTTGGGCCTAATTTTTGTTTTATCGTTTAGGCATCCCAAACGCAATACATTGGATTCTGCCCCCGAGTCAAAAAGAGTTTCGCAGGCCTTATCCGCTTCGTCAACAAATAAGTCGCAGACGGTAAATTTACGCACGTGGTCTTTGGATTTTATAAAGCATAAAAATTTCGATTTTTTTGCAGGGTTTGCGTTTTTAATGCGGGTGTCGGGGAATGGACAGTCGCGGGTTGTGTGTCCGATCTTCTGGCATCGGTAGCACGTAGTTTTGGCCATGTCGGCTCCGGCTACATATGGGGTAATTTTGGGTTTGCCCGTTTTCAAACTGTCAAGGGAGGTTGCGAGCGTTTGGTCGGAAATTTACTTTTGCGGTTTTGGGTGCGCTTGCTTGCGCGGCTTTGTAAATTTTGAATGTTTCGTCCGAGCGTTCTAATTTTTTTTTACGAAATATAGGATTTCGGCACAAGTGGTTATTGTTGGTCTTAGTAAATTCAAACTGCTTCTCATGAAAAGTATTGTGTAATGCCAGCAGCATGTACAATGTGTTTAATCACAAGAGTGTTTTCTTTTTTGTTATAGTATTATTGTCAAAGTATTGTTTAAACTTATTGCATTCTTGTGAAAGTGTCTAATATATTTATTTGGCATCACCATAAGTATCTAGATGTAATGGTGATGCATTTGCTCTTTTGGTTGAGATTTTTGCCAAGAGATGACATTAGTGACAAAAGTAAAGTGTCTCATCTACTGCCTTGTCTTAACTTATATACTGCCTTGCCAGTCACATGATCCAGTCATGTGACAGCATGCTATATAAGGCTTTACAGAGCTTTTTGCTCCGACTCTCTGCTTCCTGTTTTTGTTCTGTATGTTTCTTTTACTTGACCTGGCATTTTACTCCAAATTATGGGGCCTAACCAGTGCTTGCCAACGTTGCCCAAACAGATATAAACCTATGTGCTTTTGATTTTATATGAATGTGTTTTTATTTTCACAAATAAGCGTTTTTCAAGTTTACAGGTTTGTGGGGATCCGATATTTGCTTCGCCATTCAGCGAGTTCTCAAGCTAGAGAGCCGAATCTAACACCATTCGATAGCCCTTGCTGAGACGAACAAATGGCGTGTGTGCCACGTTGCTAGACCTAACCGTCGCCGAGTTATCAACGGTTTTCGCAGCGGGTCGTCATTTTGGAATTTGCAAGTTCTCCACGTTGTTTCATCCCAGTTCCTGAGTCGTGTAGGCATTCTTGGACAACATATATATATGAAAAACACAAGAAACACGATGGTGTTAGCGGCATATTGATCGGACGGAGCGTTGGCGAGATACGAGCATTTTCGCGGCCCGAGAATCCATGAGAATTTTTACAAGTTGAGGAAATATTAGAAAAACAGCTTCCACTGCAAGATAAGAATATTTTCGTCATTCCTACTGCATATTTCGGTCCTTTGGCTCAATGGTCATTCCCTTATTATAACAATTAGTAGCAGAGGATGGTTCAAGCCTAGGACCATGCTGGAAAAATTGCCCAAAATAACTATTTGGGCAATATAAGATAAAAATTCAAATTTATAAATTTTTGGAGCAGTTTCTCGCCTTATTTTTGTCTGTTTTAGTTTAGCCTAGCCATGGCAAACAAGGATCTAACCAAGTCAGACACAGCAGGGATTGTCAAGCTGGATAAAGTGAACTACATACAATGGGCCATTGATGTGGAGCTGCTGCTGCAAGAAAAAGGACTCTGGGATTTTGCCACCGGTAAACAGTGGAACCAAATGCTGACAACGGCTACGGAGGAAGCCAAGGAGCGGTTTCAACAAAATAAGTCAAAATCCAGAGCCATCATGTTGACCTCTCGGTGGTGGCCAGGACCTTTGGACACTCCAATGTCCAGAAATCACAGTGGAAGCGATTTTTCAAGATTTTCTGCAAAGTTGAATTTCGATGGGAAATCCGAAATCGTTCGGCGGGACTCGGCTGCGGCCAAAAGTTGCCGCGATTCCCGTACTCCAAAAAGTCGGCTCAAAATAATTGTCACAGCGCTCCGGCGATAGGCTAGTTGAATTCCTCGTACCTTTCTTAGTATCCCACAGTAAATTCAGAATTTTTGCCCAACTGGTTTGCTTTGGGCACACAGAAAACCACATAAGGTACAAACATGAAACTAGTGCCTAAAGATGCTACACTGCTACTCTGCCTCAGTATGCCTCGCTTCATACATGTATTCCTGCTGCAAAATGACTTGAATTCGCCCTGCATCACACACTCATTGTCCACACTTGCTGCTATCATGGAAACTTGACAAAAACTCACACAAGCATGATAAAATCCAATGGAAAATTTATTCTTAAGAAGCCACTCAACTTGGCAGCCATTTGCACAGGTGAATTATACAGGAAAAGAGTAAGAGAGTATAAAAATTAATCTCAAACCAGAGAACAAATCAATCAGTTGATGACAGGTATGCCAAAAATAGAACATAAGTGCAGTTATGCCATATCTGTCATCAAATATGCTTTTCACAAGCAAACAGGCACAATATTCATCCACTTACATCTAGATGGTGTGGATGAATCACCTCATGATAAATAATACATGAAAACAATCAAGTCACACACTTAACCTGTCTAATAAAATAAAAATCAGCATTCTGAGGATGAAATAACTTTACCAATCGGTAATATACATATTATAAAAACAAAATAAATTTACCAATCGGTAATACAACAAATAATACAATCAGAGGCTGCAAACAACAATAAAAAAACCTCTGATCTCAGAATGCAAAGAGCTAATAAATTAAAGCAACTTAAACAAATACTTGCACAATGGACTTAATTGCACAAATACCACATTTTCCAGTTTACAAACCAACACATCATTCTTCAAAGCATCGTACCATGTCTCCAGCTAGGAGCGATGAAGTTTGATACAACTCAAAAAGTTTGGGATCATTTAAAAGCTCTTTTTGAGCCAAGCTCGCTGGCACGTGAAGCAGTGTTGATCGAAAATTTATACATGCTGAGACGGAAGGAGAATGAAGAAATTGATGGTTTTATTTCGAGAGTCTAGAAGGCAGCAGACGACCTCACCAACGCGGCGGCAGACCTAAAGCCGACAGATCGAAACAAAGCTTATGTTTTGATAAACCGAGTTGGCTGTGAGTTCGAGCATCAGGTCCAAGCAATTTATCAGTGGGCGAAGGATTTTACTTTCGACAAAGGGTCAAAAGCGTTGTTAGCAGAGGCAAACCGACGGCGGCTCGTCAAGAAAACTGATAAAGCGCTGGAAAGCCAGATAGCGCATTTCACCAGTCAAAAGGCACAGTCAGCCAAGAATGCAAGTGTTCCATACCCATGCAACGTCATCATATGACAACAAAGGCCATTTGCACAGTGTGATTTGTTATAAGTGTGGTGCACCGGGCCCATTGCCCGTAACTGTTTTGTAAAACCAGCTAACTAGTCAGATGGACAGCAGCCGAGAAGTCGTGCCCGTGGCCGTGGCAGACGACGAGGACGTCAACATACAGATGCTCCGCCAGAGAGTCAGCTGTCATCCTCGTTTGCAAATGTGACGGATGTGCCAGTTCCCGTGAAGTCACTAGTTGTGCATAGTGCAAGTGTGAATAAAATGGCCTGTAATTGGTACTTAGATACCTGTGCTTCTCATCAAGTGTGTTGTGTTCGTGAACTATTTTCAAGTTTTCAAGAACTAAAACCCATGAGACTTGAGCTTGGAGAAGGCTCTTCCTGCATAACTGGAAAAGGAACAATTGAGTTGACAATTATAGTGAAAGGTGTATTGCATACAATTGATTTAGTTGATGTGTTTTATGTTAAAAATTTCAAAAGCAATTTAATTTCTGTTGGTAAAATTGATAGAGCCCATATGCATATCCATATTCATAACAATGTAATGCGTATTTATGAGAGTGATTCAAAATATTGTTCATTAATTGGCAAACTCGAAGATGGTTTGTATCGAGTTACTAGTTCTATTCAGTACAAGGTGGTTGGATTACTGCCTGTAGTTAGTTCAAATAGTAATGAAAGTACTAAGATGCCAGATATGATCAATATTCAGAATTACAGTGTTAGTGTTAACATGTGGCATCAGCGTTTTGGTCACATGTACACCAAGAGCTTAAATTATTTGGCAAAAGACAAGAGGTATTGATTTTACTCAAAGTGTAACTAATAGCGTTTGTGAAAACTGTGAATTGTCGAAGGCAACAAGAGCTAGTTTCAAATCAGATAACCGTCTAGTTTCAAATAAGCCATTAGAGCTCTTACACATGGATTTGTGGGGCCTTGTATAGTAAGTTCTTTGGGGGGTGCGAAGTATTTACTTTGCATTGTTGATGATTCAACACGATATACTTGGATATATCCTTTAAAGTCCCAAGATCAGGTTTTTAATACTTACAAGCAGTTTCATACTAGAGTTGAACGCTTAAGTGGTTTGAAGATTAAGGGAATTAGAACGAATAGGGGCGTTGAGTTTTTAGCCGGGGATTTTGAGTCCTATTTAGCTAATTTGGGGATCCAAATACATAGGACCAATAGCTACAGCCCTGAGATGAATAGTGTAGCTGAGCGCGTAAACAGGACGATCTTAAACAGTGTCCGTGCCATTCTATCCAGTTCTGGACTGCCCAAGCCTTTGTGGGCAGAACTAGCATTAACTACTATTTATTTGAAGAATAGATATCCTCATGCTAGACTCAATAATGAGATTTCCTATGTTTTGTGGCGTAATAGACCACTTTCAGTGAGTCACTTACGAATTCCGGGTGCTCTTTCTTACGTGCACATTCCCAAAGCACAAAGGGCAGGTAAATTGGAGGCCAGAGCCTGGAAAGGTGTTATGGTAGGGTATGCTATGAGGACCCGTGGGTATCGAATCTGGGATCCTATCTCGGACGATGTTTATGAGACTAAACATGTCAAGTTTGACGAGTCCAAGCTTTACAAAGATGTAGTGGAGACTCATCTTAAGGATAGCCCATTAGATGTTTCAGATGGTCGAGATACTACTTAAGTGCCGCCTGCAGATTCTGAGGATGATGACAACGCTAAGGGTTATCTATCTGCACCACCTGTTCCAGCCCCGCGCGCAATTGCTAGATCAGTCCCCATTCAGACGATAGCAGCGCCAATTACCCCCGCGCCTCCTTCTTTTGTCAGCACCCGTAGGAAACAAGTCCAATTAACTTCTACCCCGTTAAGACCCATTAGGACAAGAGCTGCAGTCCCTAATATGCCAGGTTGGGAACGAGAAGCCGTTCAAAGGCAAACTGGCATTACTATAGGGAGGTGGGACATTTATTTTAATCCTCCTGAGGAACAGTACGCGCTTAGAAGCAGGCCAGAAGTGAAAGAGTATTTAGAAAATGAATTAGGTCAAGCTTACAGACCAGATCTTTTCGACTGGCAACCCGCTCAAGCCACGACAAGCACAGTTACATAAGAAACTAACATTGATGATGTACTTGTCGATGAGTCGACGGATCAGAGCTATGCTAGCACGGGTGAGACAGCAGATGACACTTTTGAAACCTATGCTGTGCGTGTTTATTGCGCATCCGTTAAAGAGCCAGAGACGTATGAGCAAGCTATTGCTTCCCCTCAGAGAGAAGAGTGGGCCAAAGCTATGCGTGAGGAGTTGAACACGCTGGAAGAGCGAGAAGTCTTTCAAGTTAAAGACAGGCCAGCTCATGGTCACGTTCTGGGTTCCAAATGGATTTTTAAGTTAAAGCGTAATGCGGAGAATGTTATAGTGCGCTACCGAGCTAGATTAGTAGCCCAAGGTTTCCGACAAATCTACGACGTGGATTACAAAGAGGTTTTTAGTCCAGTCGTAGATTATGTCTTAATAAGGTTCTTCTTCTGCCTTTTAGTAATTCTCAGAGGTTGGCATGACGTTCATTTAGACGTCAAATGTGCATATTTGTATGGCACATTAGATTATACCATTTTCATGGATCTGCCAAAGGGGGTACGTACTAGACAGCCTAACAAGGCATGGTACCTCATCAAGTCACTCTACGGATTGCATCAGGCAGGTAAAATGTGGTACCAAACTTTGGACAATGCTTTAGGAAAAATTGGTTTTGACAAAGTTAAGGGTTGTAATTGATTGTATACTTATGGTCGGAGTGCAGTTCTCTTGGTTTATGTGGACAACATGGTCCTTTTTACTGAAACTGAGACAGTTGAGGCCAAGCTAATTAAAGAGTTAAATGCCCATTTTAACATTGTAGATCTTGGGCGAGTTTCAAAACTTCTTGGAGTAGAGTTCAAAAGAACTAACACTATAATACAATTGCATCAATCCCAATTTATTCATAAATTAGCAGAAAAGTATGGCATTGTTCCGAATGGTTTAACCAAAGTACCGGTATCAGTAGGTGCCACATTGGCCAATTGTCATGATAATGAATTGGTGGAAGATTTTCCATATAGGAACTTGATTGGTAGCCTAATGTTTAAAACATCTATTTTTAATGCATACCCTAATTAAGATTTAAAATTTTAGTGTAATGACATTATGGATATACTTCTAGTTTAATCTTTCATTATTCTATCTACCATAGGCCTTTCGACTGTTCACCAGTCTTCTTCAGTGGTTTATTAAACCACCGAAGAAGGCTGGTGAACAGTCGAAATTGACGAGAAATTGTGTTTGTTTAGTGATGCATCATGGGCGACAGATTTAGAAGAGTTTAAGAGTTTTGGGGGTTACATCATATATTTAGGTGGTACTGTTATAGGTTGGGGTTGCAAGAAGCAAACAACTGTAGTCACAAGTTCCATGGAGTCGGAATATATAGCACTAACTTATGCTGTGAATGAAGCGTATTGGATTAGTAATTTATTTGAAGGTTGCTTATTGTTTAATTATGTTAACGTACCAACTATTCATTCCGATTCTATCTCCTCAATTCAGTTTGAGACCAATGACTTAGAAAATAGTAAAACTAAGCATATCAGGATTAAATACTGGTTTCTGCGTGACTGGTTCGAAAAGGGTTATTTTAAGTTAAATAAAGTACCAAGCCAAGTCAATATTGCAGACATATTCACTAAGTTTCTTTCAAGTGAAAGATCAGTCAACTATGCAAAACAGTGTTTAATCGCTTGTCCCGGAAGTGACAATTTATTCAGAGTGATTGAGAACCAGTTTGAGTTAAGGAGGCACTTGTTGGTCTTAGTAAATTCAAACTGCTTCTCATAAAAAGTATTGTGTAATGCAAGCAGCATATACAATGTGTTTAATCACAAGAGTGTGTTTTCTTTATTTGTCATAGTATTATTGTCAAAGTATTGTTTAAACTTATTGCATTCTTGTAAAACAGTGTCTAATATATTTATTTGGCATCACCATAAATATCTAGATGTAATGGTGATGCATTTGCTCTTTTAGTTGAAATTTTTGTCCAAGAGATGGCAGTAGTGACAAAGTAAAGTGTCTCATCTACTGCCTTGTCTTAACTTATATACTGCCTTGCCAGTCACATTATCCTGTCATGTGACAGCATGCTATATAAGGCTTGACAGAGCTTTTTGCTCTGACACTCTGCTTCCTGTTTTTGTTCTGTTTCTTTTACTTGAACTGGCATTTTACTCCAAATTATGGGGCCTAGCCAGTGCTTGCCAACGTTGCCCAAACAGATATAAACCTATGTGCTTTTGATTTTATATAAATGTGTTTTTATTTTCACAAATAAGCATTTTTCAAGTTTACTGGTTTGTGGGGTTCCGATATTTGCTTCGCCATTCAGCGAGTTCTCAAGCTAGAGAGCCGAATCTGACACCATTCGATAGCCCTTGCCGAGACGAACAAAATGGTGTGTGTGCCACGTTGCTAGGCCTAACCGTCGCCGAGTTATCAACTGTTTTCGCAGCGGGTCGCCATTTTGGAATTTGCAAGTTCTCCAAGTTTCATCCCAGTTCCTGAGTCGTGTAGGCATTTTTGGACAATATATATATATGGAAAATGTGCGGAAAAAACACAAGGAACACGATGGTGTTAGCGGCATATTGATCGGACGGAGCGTTAGCGAGATACGAGCGTTTTCGCGGCCCGAGAATCTATGTGAATTTTTACAAGTTGAGGAAATATTAGAAAAACAGCTTCCACTGCAAGATAAGAATATTTTCGTCATTCCTACTGCATATTTCGGTCCTTTGGCTCAACGGTCATTCCCTTATTATAATAGTTATGCCGGATGAGTGGAGGCTGTGTCTCATTGTTTCGTTGCGAACACCATTAATCGCCATGCTGACGATTTCGACCTCGTTGATAAGGAAATTATTCTTGGTTCTTTCGATTAAAGCAAATTTGCTGCCCATGTATGTTGATACGAGTTCGTCCTCCGATTGTATGCGAGAGGATATTCTCGCGCGCCATTGTTCATAATTCTCGTTGCCGCCCAAAAATTTGTTAAGTGATTCGGTCCAAAGGGCCCACGTTGAAATTTTCGAACCAAAAATGTCATACCAATCCTTCGCAGTGCCGCGAAGTAATCTATTAGCATCGATTTTTGATCCAGTGGCCGAGGGTAGCAGCGTGTTCAATCTCACGGAAAAAGTGACAACAGTCGTCATTTGGATTTCCGTAAAAAGGTTTAAGCGCCTTTTCCGTGTCGGCCTCGCTTTTGATTCGGACTTCCGGGGGTTTCGTTTGTGTCATCTGCCCTTTAATGAATTCGAGCATCATTGCTTGAAATGGGTCTATGTTAGATGGTATAACGGGAGATTGGTTGGTTGCGTTCGGGGGTGCGTTTTTATCGTTGTCGTTGTTGGTTTGTAGATCGTCGTTGAAATTGTCGTTGTTGCCAATCTGTTTCGTTCCAAGTTTGCTAACAGTAGCGTCTGAAGTGCTGTTGTCTTGTTTGTGTAGAGAACCAGGATTGAGAAGATACTCCAAAATGACCTTGGCATATCTACAGGCTGCATAGCTCTCACTTTGGACCTTGTGCTTTTGATGAAAACAACTTAAGTGAGTTTCAGGACTTGATAAACTTATTAAGAAGCTTGGTAAGTGCTTAAAAGGCAAACCACAATAGCAATCAATGCTTTATTGAACTTATAAAACCCTAAACACTTGACCACATGTCATCATGCTAGAAGCCATCAGAGAGAGATGATTGACAGCTGTCAACAGAGGCATCACCTAGTGACACAATACCGAAGTTACTCCTAGCAGACGACATAATAACATCTCATGTCATACTAAAACATCAACACAAGTACAGAGCTAGAATATCAAATACAAAATCCATAAATATGATAAAGCAATGCACTTGTTATACAGAGAAACTAATAAAAAAACAATAAAACTTCAAATAACAATAATGTAAACAATACAAATGACTGAAAAGAAATAATAATAACAAACAAACAGTCACGTATACAGAATACAATCAGAGAATAAATAATAATAAATAATAATCGATGTTGACTTTGACTTAAAACCAACAAATAGCTCCCTCAAACAAACAATCGAGACTTAACAAGCAAAAGCACTCAAACTAGATAAATTAAAAATTAACAATCATGATAATCAACAAAAATGAATTCACATAAAGCTCGGATTCTGTCGCCAGGAAGCCACTTCGTAAAAATATCAGCAGTATTATGGCTCGTCGGGATCTTCTTTATTACAAAGTAACCCTTCATAAACCAATCTCGAGCCTTACAATACTTTATACGCATGTGCTTGGTCTGTGTTTTTCCAAATCATTTCGCATGAATTGGATAGATGACATCGAATCTGAAAACACAGTAGGAACGTTAACGTAACCAAGCAAATCATAATACTCGAATAAACTCGACATCCAGTATATTTCTTTGACTGCATGCACCAAAGCGATATACTCCGACTCCATGGTACTTCTTGCGACGCTCCCTTGCTTTTTACAACCCCATGACAAGGGTGCTCCACCTAAATAAAGTATATGGCCCCCAAAACTCCTACATGAGTCCAGGTCTGTGGCCCAGGACGCGTCAACATGCAAAAACAAAGACTCATTAATACAATTAGTCAAATTAATAACTAAACTCTCGGTATTAACAACATACTGTAAAACCTGTTTAAGACACTTGACATGAGAAGATGAATGTAACACGATAAATTGCGATAAATAGGTAACTGCATATAATATGTCAGGCCTACTCCTTGACGCCAAAAACATTAAACTACCTATAAGTGACCTGTAAGGGAAATCATCAATACCTTCAACATCCTTACATTTACTTAAAGTAGTCCCTACAGTAACGGGTACCTTTACAATATCATTTCTTACTACCTTAAATACTTTCGCAAGTTTACGAATAAAGCCAATTTGGTGCATGAGAATTCCATCTTTACTTCTCACAAAATTAACTCCTAATAATTTTGTAACCACCCCCAAATCAACCAAATTGAAATGGTCGGCCAGACTCTACAATAATTGTCTTGTGATCTTCATTTGTCGTGAACAAAACCATATCGTCCACATATACAAGCAGCAAAGCGTTCAATCCTTGTCGGTAAACACAGTTGAAACCAAACACTTTTGTAAATCCAATGTCCAACAAGGCAGCATCAAGCGTTTGAAACCAAAGACGCCCACTTTGATGTAATCCATAGAGTGCCTTCTTCAGTAACCAAACATTTTCTCTTCTTTTGCCTTTGATGCCCTTTGGAATGCTCATATGAATCTGCTTATCCAATTCTCCGTAGCGATAAGCACACTTGACGTCCAAGTGCGCGTTGATCCAGCCTCTCAAGACTACTAATACGCAAAAGAAAAATCTAATTAACGTATAGTTAACAACCGGCGAATAAACCTCTTCAAAATGAATACCAGGCCTCTGTCTGAAACCTTGTGCGACCAATCGGGCCCGATAACGTACAATTTCACCTTCTGCGTTCTTTTTAAACTAAAGATCCATCTGCTTCCAATTACAAATCTGAG
>JH430172.1:5358-25928 GCA_000239455.1 Strigamia maritima
TAGAAATTGGTTAAACCACGAGCTCTTAAATTATTATTTCTACTCATTTTATCAAGGAATTTTTTTTCTTCAATTAATTGAAGAAAAAAATTAATGGAAATAATGAGAATTCTCATTATTTCCATTCTCTTTCACCTAAAGATGAACTAATTTTTTTAAAAACAAACGGGCTACCCCATTTGAGTACCAGAAAACACTCAATTTTAGTTTTTAAAAAATAAAATATTATTATAAAACTTATTTTATACTACTTAAAGAAACAACGTCATTCTTCTCAATAAAAGACCTATTTGGAGCCTTAATTTCAATCAGCTATAAGCTTTGCCAGACCTTTCATCCTGGGTGACCCAAAGAACTTTAAACGAAGCAAACCCCCTAGTCATCCCTAGTCACCCCCATTCACATCATACTCCAATGATATTTTTTATTTGTTGGTGTTTGACTCGGAATAATTGATCCACACAAGTAGGAATGAATATATATGTGTTTACTGGTGAAAGCATAATATACGAGTGGTTATTTGACAGTTACATATCGATAGAACAAATCCCATTTGGCCATTTCAAATTACTAATCTCTAACAAGGTATGATTAAATCAAACATTAAAACAAACTCTAAATTCATAACACTATTTGCCTATGCCTAGTCTAAATTTCAAGACAATAATGGTGTAATTATGCAAAAACACAAATATTCGTTTACATTTATGTCCGCATCTCATTTTAACCGCATATGCTGGTTATAGCATTCAGGAGAAGCATGGCCTAATAATTAAAATAAAATTAACTTTGAGCTTATTATCAGTTATCACATTTAGAATGTAATGCAAGATGTAATGTCAACACTGAATTATCACAACATGGTGACAGTTTGAGAACAAGACAATTCAATTGATTTCAGTGTTGACATTACATCTTTCATTACATATTACATTCTAAATGTGATAACTGATAATGAGCTCAAAGTTCATTTTATTTTAATTATTATTTAGGTTATTTAATATTGTACAGTGATACTTTACATTAAATACCGGTACCTAATCAAAATTCTCTGTATTATATTCACTACATTCTGGTCACGGTCGACAGAATTTCAACTTCCGCTGTAACAATTTATAATTTTTTATGGTATTTATGGAACAGTTTAATAAGTAAAGATATGGGTGAGGTAGGTACGTAATGTAGTGTTTTTCTATTAACAGCACTTTGTCAGATGGTACCCTGTCCTAGCCTTGTTTTTGGTGATGGCTAAAGTTTTTCCAATCTAATTTCATTGAACAGAACAAAATCAATTTTGATTTACTAGCTGCATTTACTATGCATGTAACTTGAACTTGAAAACTTTTTTTATTTATTCAATTTGCATTATTTCCATTCTCACGCGCCTAATGAATTATGAAGCTTTTATCTGTAGTTTGGAGAACTGGAGCTTTAACTGGTGCATGATATCATGCTCCCAGAATGCATTTTCATTGATGCCATTTTAATCAGCCATTTTACCTGCATTAAATATTCCTGGACTGGATTTATTGCTAAGTAGTGTCTGTACTAGCCTTAAACAGTCTGGCTCGACAACATTAGCTGGTTTACGAAATCAGATATTTTATATCTGAATAATTTTTGCTAACCCTTAAAATGGCCTATATGATTTTTATTTATTTTTTAAAGTTTTTGTAACGCCTTTAAAAATATTATTTTGTATCCTGAACAACTTAGGTATTTGACCTTGGTGAGCCGTGACAGACATTGTTGGCCACTGCTGTATCTGACATCGAAGTTGGTATTCTCGAAGCATGCTATGGTGTTCTCAGTTGTAATACTATAAGCGCTACTGTGATTGTCGAAATAAGCTTGTAACAATTACTCTAGTTACATGCACACGCTTTTCTGGAAAATGACGTCATTATTTCTCAAGTGGAAAAGTAAAAAATTGAGTATTCACTCTAGTTTCCACTTTTCCACTTGATAAATGATGACGTCATTTTCCAGAAAAGCATGTTCTTGTAAACTTAGTAAATGAATGTTTTTATTCGGTAAAAATCACGCGTGCATCAAAAATTGCGACCTGAATAAATCACGAGTGCCCACAGGGCACGAGTGGTTTATTCTGGTCGCAATTTTTAGATGCACAAGTGGTTTTACCAATGAGTAAAAAAATGAATGATTGCAAGCTGTCAGGGTTGGGCGAAAAAGCGCTGTCGCGCTATCGCTACTGTGGCGGCGCTGCCGCTACTGTAGCGGCACTGATATTTTGCTACTTTCTATCGCTAAGTCAGAAAGTAGCGCCAATTGTATTTATGCCATAAATAGCGAAAAAGTAGTGCAAGTCGAACTACTTTTTCGCTATTTCCATACCTAGGGAAAACGTCACACAAACGTCATTCAAATGGCATTTATGTACGATATACCGTCGCCAGAGTAAATGGAACGTTCCATTACTCTGACGTTGCAATAGCGGAAAAGTAGTGCATCACATTCGCTTCTTTTTCAGCAACTAGTGCCGCGTCGCTACAAATTTTTCAAAGTAGTGGTAGCGCAATGGCGGTTCACTATTTGATAAATTTGTAGCGCAACATTAGCGGCGCTACTTTCTTCAGTAGCGCGCCCAACCCTGCAAGCTGTTTTGACAATCACTAGCGTGAGTGGTATTGAGAAAAACTAAAACAGAAAAAGTAAATTTTCAAAAAAAAATATTTTAAATTAAATAAATATAACATAAAATGTAAATCCCCATTGCGCCATCGCCATTTTTGAATTGGGGTGGGGTGGTTCGCTCTGACAGCTAATTGTTACAGAGGTGGATAAACCACGAATTTATTTTTGGATATTTTTTCATGGTGCTAAATAATCATAACAATAGGCGCGCCGACCAATGAGATTCGACCAGAAATTCGAATTCAAGGAATCCGTGCATGCGCTCTCGACGAGTTAGATTCTCCATGTTAAATACCGAGGGTTTACGTCACAACTGGTAACAATCTGGTAACAATCACGCAAATTCTCAATTTGGTCTTTTTTATGTGTATATCTCACCTTTTTACGCTCGTTTTCACAACCTCAACATTGGGTTAATACTTTTCAAAAAATTTCTGAAAAATTATTTAAAAATTTTATGATTTAAAAATTAAATGATGCTTGATCCAATCGACCAATAAAAACTGATGTCGTAAATCCCTTTAGTGGCAATGTGGTATTTATTACTTTCGATGATAATAAATGCCCATTAAATCTGTTTTGGTCTTCTTTCCTTAGTGTGGCTGTCCTGGTCGATCCACCAGAACTGCACGGGTCCGACTGCTTTGATATTTCTAATCTAAAAATGTCTTCTATTTTTCCAGGATTCATATTTTTACATTTACAACGCTGAAAAAAATGGCATCTATGAACTCAAGTTGTGAAAACGAGAAGAAAGCTTACGCTTATGTTGGTGCCCACGATCCGTGCGAAAAACCTGTTGACAGAGTCAAACTACAACTCAAATGTCCCGGTTCATTCCTGAAACAATGTGAAGACATATACTACAACTGGCATTGTCAGGACTGCAAAGACCCAATTGAAATTATTAAAGATGACGACTACTTTTATTGCTCTTGCGGCAAAGCTGAGAAACAATCCTTTGCCTTTAAATGTCCATCGGCAACACACGGTACTGACGAGCTGTCTTTTCAACCAGGGCAAATGGATGAGGCCCTTAAACCTATCTCTGAGCTAAACATCCTCGTTGTTGGTTTATTTGAAGAGGAAACATCCACATTCCTCAACGCCATTGTAAATCACATCGCATATCCATCTCTAGAAGCAGCAATCGAGAAAAAACTGTTTTCAGTAATGCCGTTATCGTTTCCCATAGTAGATGTAAACGACGTTGTACAAGAAATTAAGTTCGGAATTTCATATGCTGATCAAGTTACTATTTTTCCTATGGAAAATACCTTAGTTAGATTGATCGACATTCCAGGAATAAGAAGCTCTACTGCGGTGGAAAATGTGAAAAAAGCGTTCCAGAAAATTTTGTCTTATTTACGCAGTTTAAAGGAATTGCATGGAATTTGTATCCTACTCAAACCAGATGAATCGAAATTTGATGTTCATTTTGAATTGTGCTTCAAAGAATTATTGGGACATTTTCATTGGAACATAGCGAAGAATATTGTTTTTTGTTTTGCTCATAATAAAAGAGCAGCTCATCAATCGGCTGCAACGAGAGTTTCTCTCGCTAAACTTTTTAAGGAAAACAAATTGGATATTGAACTTGATAAAAGCAGAATGTTCAGCATGGATAATGACGGTTTCCGATTTCTGTGTGCTCGTGATCAAGGCGTGCAGATGCAGATTGGAAACAGCTGTGAAAAAGAGTTTTCTCAAAGCTGGATTGCATCGGTCGAAGAAACGAAGCGACTAATTGCACATTTTCAAAACATAAAATCGCACAATATTGAAGATACAATGACGTGGATTGACTCGAAGAAGACTATCATCCATTTGACTAAACCTATTGCTGATGTACTTGAACACTGTCAAAGAGATTTAGTGGATCTCAATGATAAATTATCCACCGGGGGTAGACGAGTTACTGTTTACAGTTTGTCAGCAAATCTTTTAGGTCATTTTCAAACTAGATGTACCGACCCAAATTGCTCGGGTTCTATTTGTCACGAAAATTGCTGTTTGGAAGACATTCCGATCGGAATTGCGGATAATCGTCTTAGATACTGTTTGGCAATGAATAACGGGGAGAGTTTGTATTGTAGTACATGTCATTGCTTCTGGAATAAACATCAGCTAATTAATTATACTCCGGAACGTGATTTAAAAAACTTTTTGGATGGTAGTGGAATAAAGACCGAAATCCAAGAATTAGATAAAGAATGGCAGACAGTTGTTAAATCCAGCGTTAAAATTGGGCGTTATCTGAGTAAAGAAGCTTTTATGTCGTATAATGACATTATAATGCATTACATCAATCGTTCAATAGAAATTGAAGAAACGAGAGAAAATAAAAATGATGAGTTGTTAAAGAAATTGGTAGGAATGAGAGACGTGTACGTTCAGGAAGATAAACTGTTGCAGAAAGAAATGGCCAAACCTAATATTAAGGAATTGAGCAGTGTTGAATTCGAGAAAGTTTTGAAAAAGTTGTGTGCACTCCAACATTATGGTGCACTATTAAAAATGTTTATTGAACCAGTTCTAGTCCGACAAAAGGAGAAAATTGAAGTTTACGAATGGTACATTCATTTTGACTAAATAAAATATTATGATTTGGGATTTGATTTAATTTGATGCACCGGGTTATTATGGCCTGGGATTGGTTATTACCGGGTTGTTATGGTTTGGGATTGATGTACCGGGTTATTATGGTTGGGAATTTGATTTAATTTGATATATGTACCACTAATAAATAGGTGTAACGTAAATAAACAAATGTAAAACAAATTTAAAAATAAAATAAAACTGATGTATACTTCTAGATAATAAAATGGAGCTTTATTTGTCGAGAATATATGAAAATCACAGCGCATACAAAATTAAAAATGTTGCATGGATTCTTTAATTTTGTTTACATGGTCGGAAAATAATTCGGAGATGTTCGAACAATCACATTTGAGTAATCTTTTTCTTTTTTCGCTGCTATTTCGTCAAAACCATTGCTAAATCCGCCAAAATCATTAAATATAGATTGCGATACACAATCAAAGCACATAATAATAAATCAAATGTGTTTAACGTTTATTGAGACAGGTATTTGTTTTTCATCCGCATATTTTTCAACCATTTTCAGAATTTTTCATTTCTGTATTTGCGCTGGTCATTCACCGCAGCGCAGCCCGTCAAATCCAATAAAATAATTTCTTTCGATATCTGTAATGATAACGAAATGTTAATTAAATTTTGATTTTGCAGTATGTAAAGCATAGAAAAAGAAATACAATCATCAACAAGGTAAACATGAGAATTTTAATTATATAAATTTCATTACAAAACTAACAAAATTTTCATTAATGACGAGAAAAATAAAAATAAATATCAAACTACAAGTACAAATATTATAATACAATAAGAACAAGAAAAAAACAATTTCTGACTAAGTTAACTCCAAAATACCACTTCTAATGTCTATCTATCGAAAAGAAAAGAATAAAAGTATAAAAAAAACAACAAAAAATCAAAGAACACCAGCAGTTAAATAACAATCATGTATTGTTGAACACACCTTTATTTATACCATCCATGTTGCGAATTGATAGTTTTCTGAATAATAATGTGGATGCGTGTCCAACTTGCCTACAAGATTCAAATCGATCCGACGCCATAAATCCATAACGATAAAGAGTTTCCATTCTGCTGGATTCACTACCCGACACGGAAGCCTGTTCAATCGCACTGCGCAACTGCGAGCCATTGTGTTTGAGCGCGTACAATTCAGTGAGCAGATTTTGAAAATCTCCAAAACTTAACGGCTCAGCATTGGACGCAGTCATCGCCATCATTAATGCTCGCTGCTCTTCTATGTACACCCTTCGTACCTCATCCAATCTCTTGAGAATCTTATCATTTCCACCGATATTCACTTTCTGCTTCTCGATTTCGATCAAATAGTCAATATATCTTACTAATACAACATTATAAGGCACAATGGAATTCGTGGTCAAATAATGACCCAACTTGAGACTAACTTCGAGAATTTTCTTTTGCTCGTCTTCTTCTTCGACTCGAAGTTTCTCAGTTTTCGCAATAAATTCCTCGATTCGCTGACGTTCGGTCGTCTTTCCGGGAATCTCTGCAGCGATAATCCGTTCAGCAACAGGTTTTTGAACGTAGGTAATGTGCAAATGTTGGTCCCAACAGCACCCACATTCTTCGCAATTTAATGTACCATTCATGGCACTGCACTGTTGAAGTCTGACATCACCGATAATCTCAACGGCAACACCTGCTAAGCGACAATACGGATTACAATGTTTGATGTACTCCACAGCTCCGTCAGTTTCCGTATTGTATTCGACGCAGCATTTTGCTCCGCAAACAATGCGTGGATGATTTAGTGTTTCCGTTTCGAGTTTGATTATGTCCAAATACAACATCTTGACCAGTTCCTGCTCGCTTGTTTTCGTCGACGATAACATTTCTTGTTTATCTTTAATCGTAGCCAAATTTGTCTGGATGTTCCTACTGATGTCCACGATGGGTTTGGTCAAGCAGACGATGTTCTGTCTCGCATCGTTCAACGAAATTGTGTCGTTGATGAAATACGGCTCCAGAGTTTTGATGTACGAAATCAGACGATTTGTTTCCTTCACCGAAACATCCCAGCTTTCAGCAAAAGATTTCTTTACGCTGTCACTGAACTCGACTTTTTGTTTATTCGCACAGAGGAAACGGAAACTCTCATTATCCATGCAATACATCGTGTCTTTATTCAAATCCAAATCGATTTGATTCTTCAATAAAAGTTCTGCCAATGGTGTTCGGGTGTCTCCGGGTTTGTAAAAAGTTTCTCGGGAATGTGTGAAACAGAAGACAATATTCTTGGCTGCGTTTTGATGTAGATGAGTCAGCAATTCCTTGATGCAAAACTCGAACAACACGTCGAGTCGCGATTCGTTCGGTTTAAGAAGAATGCAAATCCCGTTTAAACTCTTACTCTTTAAAGTACTCAAATACTTCAAAATCTTCTTTAAATTCTCTTTATCCTGCTCTACTCCTCTCACATCGCCTATTCCAGGAGTGTCAATCAACCTCAATATAGTATTTCCAATTGGGAAAATATGCGCCATCACATCTTGGGTGGTAGATTGACCCGGTTCCGGAACTTCGTTTTGTTTTTTTGTCGTCCTCCTCGTCCTCCTCCTCCTCCTCTTCGTTATCCCCCTGCTCTAAAAAAATCGTGTGGGTTGTATCGTTTTCATCGGTTAGATCAAACTTTGTCGAGGTCACCGAAAATAGCCAGTCTCTCGACGCCTCTTCCAGCGATGAATATTGCAAATAGTTGATAAACGAGTTGATCCAAGTGGATTTCCCAACGCCAGTTGCTCCCATTATCAAAATGTTGACTTCAATCACTGGAATTGCCGACAATGACTCCTTCAAGTGATCACTGTCGAATCGAACGTATTTGTCGCCATGATTTTCATCATTGCATTTGAATTCAAATTTCGAGCACAGAGATCCGCCGCAGCGGCAATAAAAATTTCCGTCAAATCCCCACAAAAGCGGTTTTTTGCAAAAAACACAATGCCATTTATGAATTGTGCTCCTACATTGGTTGTTCAACGTGTTCAACGATCTTGGACATTCGAGATTCAATTCGATTAGATTCAAATATTTTCTGAAAGGTTCATCAGATCTTCTAAACGTAGCAGCATAGCATTTTACATTTGCGCGTAAATTGGATCCATATACATCATGATCGACAAAATGTCCATGTTTCAGTAAGCAAATACGACCAAATTTAATATTTTCATCTCCTGGAATCGTCAAATCAGGTCGAACGCATAAATCAATTGCGCCAGCGAAGGAACTGGGTTCGATGCCGTCTCTGCGAGCGGACTGCAAAATCTCGAAAAAACAATTTTTGTTTCGATTCCATAAAACTGTTTGAGAATTTTCTTCGATTTCTGGTAAATAAAGTATTAGGACATCTTTTTCCATCGATAATTCTTTTAGTTTGTCAAACCCGGATGTTTCTTCGTTTAATCCGATATAAATGACGCCTTCGGATCTCAGTTTCTCGACCAAATTAATCCTTTCAAAGACCTTATCGTATTGCAACAACTGTTCCTTGATATCTTGCAGCAAAGGTCTATAATTATATTTTTTGTATTTCAGTGCAATTTTATGTGCCTCAATTTTGCCGGTACGAATCGCCAGAACCGACTCTTTGAATTCCTTCATCAAATCCAATTCATATTTTGTAAATTCGGTTTTAAGTTGCGATGATTTTCGAACAGTTTCAACTGGGACGCAGTAGCTATGTTCATTGAATTCGTAAATAATGTCGTTGATTTCCTCTTTTATCTCGTTGAATTCGTCTACGAGAGTTGTGAAGTTGACTACAAAACTTTCAACCAATTTTTCTATTTCGTTCACTTCTATTTGATCTTTGAAATATTTCTTCAATTCGCTAATCGGCATCAAGATGTATGAAATCGGCATTCCCTTGCCATTATTCGCCGCTTTAACGAAACTTGGTATTTTTTTCAACATTTTTTCAGCTTCATTAATCGATTTCAGCTCAATAGTTGCGGGTAAAACATCGCTGAACAGTTGCAGGCTAAATCCGGTTGAATCGTCCAAAATGTTATTTTCATTAACGCCCTCTTTCGTTTTACAAATAGCTGAACCCAATTTTCTCAATTGCTTCGTTAAATCGTCATCTTTTCCGTCATTTTCATCTTTTTCCATTGAAATAACGGTTTTTGCTCCCCACGTTACACCCGCAACGAAATGTGTGGCCAATTCCAGATCGGATTCATCGATCGATATAAAATCGTGCAAATTATTTTCATCGTCGAAATTAACTTTTTCCCTTTGTGTGTGAATTGAATAAATCAATGATTGGCGACATTTCTTCGGTTTTCTCTTCATTTCCAGATATTTCGCATGTCCACGATGTACATCTAAGGTGATGATATTGGCCAAAATGCTCGCTCGCAATTCCGGAACGACGTTGAGTTTTTCAAATTTCTCCGAAATAGTTTCGGTGTGAATAAAATCGATATCTTCATATGAATTCGTTGTAACTTCAATTAAAGTTTCGGGAATTGGTTCGTCGAATATGGAGAATCCCAAGAAGGTATCAGTGCAAACATCGTACAAATCTCCTATGGCCGCAACTCGTCCAAGCGCGTTTCTCTTTATGCTCATCTTGGAAAATCTAAATTAAAAAAAAAATTAGAAAAGGCATTTAAATAATTCGTTAGAGCGACGCTAAACTACTCACTAAATACCCAACGATCACGTGAATCAATCCAATAATGATGTCCCCCTCGCGTACCTGAAAGATTTTGACATTGTTGTAATTACCGCATAGTTTGAAGTACTTAGTATTTAGCTTAATTTAATAATAGAATTGTTGTGGGCTTTTTTTAAGAATTAATTTGTTTTACAATGAAATTAACAAGCTTAGGCCTCACGTATTAAGTTGCAACAATTCAATACCTGATTTACGGTTACGGTAACTTGAAAAAAGTAGGGATAACCGAATAACCGGCAAGAATATATTAGTTCGTAAAAACTATTAAAAGGAAAATTTAAAAGTATACTCACCCACACAATTCACTAAGATACGTTTGGAAAACCGCCAGCGCCCTTAAATTACACAATAATAACTATGCTATGACAAATACAACTTAAAGTGAAAGCGAAGTGCGAGTGTGAGTGATCCCTCGTCGTGATGAAGACATGTTGCGCCATCCATTGGCAGAATAACTAAACCAATTGCGTCAGTAAATGCGATGAAATGCGATGATAATTATAGAGGGCGCTAAACCTCGCCAGAAACGTTTTTTCCAAAGTAGAAGAATTTAGAAAAAAAACTGTACAGATGTGGCCTAAGGTCATTTTGTGGTTTTTTCGAAAACAATTGAAACGAAATGTGACGAGAAAAAAATGTGAAGTTAAAGTGAGAAGTTCTTAGGACGTTTATCCAGCTTCATTAAACATTATTTTTTATTTTTTACACCAAATATGTACAGCCGTGGTCAAAAAAAACTTCACTGAAGAAATGGCATTTTCGACTGTGCCCACCAGAGGGCGCAAAACACATTGAGACTGAATGACGTCAGTATTGACCGGTCTCACACTTTGGACAGTATGGTCAACTGTCCACGACTGTACCGTATGCAGTAAAACAAAAATGAACAAGGCAGAACAACGCTTAAAATGAAACATTGTTCAAAAAAAATTACATCGGATTACACAGATCACAATCCGTGATTTAGTATATGTTAAATGATGGGTGAAACTGTGAATTTCGTTGTACGCATTCAAGCATTGTTTTATAAGTCTTACCAGTAAACCAGCGGATAGTTTTGTTAAAAAAATCTTCTTTTTTCAGATTTTAAAGCGCCTGCGTATCCAGCTTGGGTGCGCGATTTAAATCGAGGGCTCGTTTCAAATTCATAACCATGAACAGTTTTATACTTTTCCATTCTGCATTCACTACTCGAAACAGAAGCCTGTTCCATCGCTCTTCGCAACTGCGACCCGTTGTGTTTCAGCGCGTACAATTGGTGCAACAATCTGTTGAAATCTTCGAATCTTGGCGGCTCAACGTCGGGCTTCGCCATTGCCATCTGTAATGCTTCTTGTTCGGCGACATACATCCTCCGCATCTCATCCATTCTCTTGAGAATATCATCATTTCCGCCGATATTCACTTTCTGCTTCTCATTTTCGATCAGATGATCAATATATCTCTCCAACACGTCATTGTACGGTAAAATCGCATTTTTGCTTAAATATTGACCCAATTTGACGCTAACTTCGATAATTTTCCGTTGCTCATCTTCTTGTTCAATTCGCAATTTCTCCGTCTGTTTAATGAACTCGGAGATTTGTTTTGCTGGCTCTTCTTACCGGAAATCTTTGTAGCAACAAACCTCACGGGTATCAGGTCAAAACCTCGCTGGTACAAAGATTTCCGGTAAGAAGAGCCAGCGAAACAAATCTCCGAGTTCATTAAACAGAGGGAGAAATTGTGTTATTGTCAAACCTCACGGGTATCAGGTCAAAACCTCGCTGGTTTTAACCTCGCCGACAAAAGCCTAGGCGAAATAACCTCTCCAACAATAACCTCGCCGGACAATAACCTCGCCTGACTTAAACCTAGCCGACAAAAACCTCGCTTGACAAAAACCTCGCCCGACTTAAACCTAGACGTCAAAAACCTCGCTAGGACATAAATCTCGCCCCCATTTAAAAAATTTAAAAATTAAAAAAAAAAAAATTTGAATGAAGTATTTTTTTTTGTTTTTCAAAATTTCAAATTTTTTTGTTTAATTTTTTTAATTTACAAAGTTACAAATTTACAAGAACTGTTTGTACAATTATTTTCGCCAATGAAACCAACCAATATTCATTAATATTATTTTAAGTGATACTGCACACATTAAAAATATTGTAGGAAGTTATGGTGAAATTTTGTATAATAATTACCTTCAAGGAATAGCACATAACTTGGAGTTTCAAGTAAAATGATTGTCAATAAAATAATAATAATAATAAAATAATATTTTAATGGTTGCATTGGTACAGTAAAACCTCTGTGGACGGGACACCTCGGGTCCAGCCATACTTTGTCCCATCCGCAGAGGTGTCCCGTCCACAGAGGAACCCTCCGTAGACGGGACAAAAGCTCTTTGTCCCCATCCACAGAGATAATGGTGTGTGATAGGTCAGTTTCAAGTTAATTTTTTTAAAATTCAAAATTTTCAATCAAAAATTTAAAATTTTCAATAACAATTTAACAAATTCGTTTTTTTTAAATAAAAATTCGAAAAATTTCTAATTTTTAAAAAATAATTTTGCAAAATTTATTGTTTTGTCCCGTCTGCAGAGGTCATTTAGACGGAACGGGATTGGACGAGGTGTCCTCTGTCCTGTCCGCAGAAGTGTCCCATCCGCAGAGGTAAATTTCTATTGGTCGGGATTGATCGGGTCTGGTCTAGCCAATATCGTCCTGACCACAGAGGTGTCCCGTCCGCGGAGTGTCCCATTCGCAAAGGTTTTACTGTACAAATAATTTTATTTACAATTTTTAAATTTGTAAATTTGAATTTTTTATTTAAATTTTTTAATTTTTAACCTGGCGAGGTTATGTCGAGCTAGGTTTTTAAGTCAAGGTTTTTGAAGTCTAGGTTTAAGTTGGGCGAGGTTATTGTTGGCGAGGTTATTATTGCCTAGGTTTTTGTCGGCGAGGTTTAGCGGGCGAGGTTATGACCTGGAACCTCTTTCACGATAATGCGTTCGTGAACATATGTTTGACTATAAGTAATATGCAAATGTTGGTCCCAACTGCATCTACAACTGCCGTTCATGGCTGCACATTGTTTCAGTCTCACATCGCCGATAATATTAACAGCAACATCTTCTAAGCGACAATGCGGATGACAATGCGTGATGTACTCCACAGCTTCAATGGATCCGTCAGCGGCCGGGTGGTATTCGACGCATTTGTTCGCCCCACAAATAGTGCGCGGATGATTTAGTGGTTCCGTTTCGAGTTTGATTATGTCCAAAAACAACATCTTGGACAGTTCCTCCTCACTGGCTTTTGTAGAAGACAACATGAAATGCGGCTTTAGAGTTTTGATGTAAGAAATGAGACGATTTGTTTCTTCCCCCGAAACATTCCAGCTTTCCGCAACAGATTTCTTCACGCTGTCCTTGAACTCGACTCCTTGTGACTCCGCGCAGAGGAAACGGAAACTCTCATTATCCATGCAATACATCGTGTCTTTATTCAACTCCAAATCGATTTTATTCTTCCATAAAAGTTCCCCCAATGGGGATCGGGTGTCTCCAGGTTTGTAAAAAGTTCCTCTGGAATGTGTGAAACAGAAGACAATATTCTTGGTTGCGTTATGATGCAGATGAGTCAGCAATTCCTCGATGCAAAACTCGAACAACACGTTGAGTCGCGATTCGTTCGGTTTAAGAAGAATACAAATCCCATTTAAACTTTTTAAAGTACTCAAATACTGCAGAATCTTCTTAAAGTTCTTTTTATCCTGCTCCACTCCTCGTATGTCGCCTATTCCGGGTGTATCAATCATCCTCAACAAGGTATTTCCAATTGGGAAAATATGCGCCCTCACATCTTGGGTGGCAGATTGACCCGGTTCCAGAACTTCGTTTTTATCCTCTCCGAAACGAATCGTGTGGGTTATATCATTTTCATCGGTTACTTCAAATTTCGTTGACGTCACTGCAAGTAATCCGTGTTTCGACGCGTCGTCCAGCGATGAAAATGCCAAATAGTTGATAAACGAGTTGATCCAAGTCGATTTTCCAACCCCAGTTGCTCCCATTATTAAAATGTTGAGTTCATTCAATGGAGGAATCGCCGATAATAAATTCTCTAAATCTTCACTCAGAAATCGAACGTATTTGTCGCCATGTTTTTCGTCATTGCATTTGAATAGAAATTTCGAGCTCGAAGATCGGCCGCAAGAGCAATAAAAATATCCATCGAATCCCCACAAAAGCGCTTCTTTGCAAACCGAACAATTCCATTTATGAATTGTATTTGCACATCGCTCGTTTAATGATTCTGGACACTCGAGCTGCAATTCTATTCGATTCAAAGGTTTTTTGCAAACTTCACGTTCATTCCGTATGGTTTTAGCATAACATGTTTCTTTATCGCGTAAATAGGATCCCAATACATTATAATCGACAAAATGGCCATCTTTTAGTAAGCAAATATGCCCAATATCTATCGTTTTATCTTCGGTAATCGCCAAATCAGGTCGAACGCATAAATCAATTGCGCCGAACGAACGGGGATCGATGCTTTTTTGAGATAGTTGCAAAAGATCAAAAAAATACTTTCTATTACTCTCCCAGAGATCTTTTTCAGAATATTCTTCAATTTTAGGTAAATAAAGCATTAGAACATCATTTTTCATCGATAAATCCTGAAGTTTGTCAAACCCGAAAGGTTCGTTGTCTATTCCGACATAAATGACGCCTTCTGATCTGAGTTTCTCGACCAAATTAATTTTTTCAAAGACCTCATCGTATTGGCTCAACTGAATTTTCACATTTTGTGGCAATAATAAATATCCGAAATTCAATTCATTATACTGTAGTGCAATTTCCTTCGAATCAAGTTTCCCAGACCGAATCGCCTTAAGTGTAGCTTTAAATTTCGTCATCAACTCCGATTCATTTTTTTTAAAATCCGATTTTAATTGAAACGATTTTCGGGCGGTTTCAACCGGGATGCAGTAACGATGCTCATTAAATTTGCTTAGCATGTTATTAACTTCTTCTTTCAACTCGTGGATTTCGTCTACCAGTTTTATAAATATGGCAATAAAATTTTGATCCATTGCTACAATTTTCTCATCTTCTATTTCATTTTTTAGACATTTCTTCAATTTCCAAATCGGGATTAAGATGTAAGATATCGGCTTTCCTTTGCCCTTATTCGCCATTTGGACCAAACGTGGTATTTTCTTCAACATTTTTTCAGCTTCATTAATCGACTTCGGTTCATTAGTTGCGGGTAAAACATCGCTAAATAGTTGCACACTAAAACCGATTGAATCGTCCACAATGTTTACTTCAATACCCTCTTCATTTTTTCCAATAGTTGAACTCAATTTACGCAATTGCTTCGTTAAATCTTCATTTTTTCCATTATTTTCATCTTTTTCCATTGAAACGACGGTTTTTGCGCCCCACGTTATACTAGCAACGAAATGGGTGCCAAGTTCGAGATCGGATTCATCAATTGTTACAAAATGATGCAGATCGTTTTCCTCATCGAAAATTAGTTTTTCAACTTGGGTGTGAATCGTGTAAACCAATGATTTCCGAGGTTTCTTATTCTTTTCCTTATTTTCCAGATATTTCGCATGTCCTTCCAAGGTGATGAGATTGGCCAAAATGCTCGCTCGCAATTCAGGAATGACGTTGAGTTTTTCAAATTTCTCCAAAACTGTTTGAGTGTTTATAAAATCGATATTTCTAGTTGGAATTGTCGTTACTTCAATTGCAATTTCGGGAATTGGTCCGTCGAAAATGGAGAAACCCACGAAGGTATCAGTGCGAACGTCGTATAAATCTCCAATGCTCGCTACTCGTCCAAGCGCGTTTCGCACTAGTGGCATCTTGTAGAATCTAAATTAAAAAAGAAAAAAATTAGTTGCTTGAAAAATTTGTTTGTGGTGACACCAAACCAAAGCACTCACTAAATACTCAACAAATCACTTCAGTTCAATCAATCGTATAAGTTAACCCAGGCGTATACTGTATATTTAAAAAAATTAAAATTTAAATTCAATCAATCAATTAAAAATAAAGAAAGATAAATAAAAAATAAAAAATAAATAAATAATATTCATAATATATTTTTCTTTGCTTATGGTCGTTTATGTTCGGAATACATAAAATGTGATGCACATGCGCATTGTGCAGTTTTGTATTATTATTATTTTTTATTTATCCAGGTTTAGATAAGCGATAACCTCTACGAATTACAACTAGATGAAATATCTTTAAATTTTTAACGGAAATAATTATCTACATAACGAAAATGTTTTCTCCTAATGTGTTTTTATGATCTATTTTTTTTTAATTTTTTTTTAATAAAAATATTTTTATAAAAAAATAAAATAAAAAAAATAAAAACAGAATTAAATGGGTGGTTCATTTACTTCTGATGTAACATGCTGTACAGTAATTGTAAACACCGTTTCATTGTAATATACTTACATATAGTGGACGAATTTGTAATTTGAATATTTTAATTATTTATATGATGCCTCCTTATCCGGCCTCCGCACGGCTACTCTGCATTGAGTTTATGTCGCGCAATTAAATTAAATGATTTTGTGTTCTGGAAATACAGCTCTACTTCCAAAGGAGCAAAGATTATTGAACCAAAATACGATATAACGTCACAAAAAAACGTCACAATTTTTTCTTATACATTTTTATCGATGTGCAACAAACTCCACGTGTTAGTTTTGGTTTTGCCGTGACAACACAACATACGGATATCTGCATCGCAATATAGTTTACACTTTTTTCGCTGTTTTATAACAGCTATGTAGCGAAGAGCAAAAAAACTATAATTTTTACATTTTCATCATTCGGACGGAGACGACACACTCTAGAAAAAGAACTATTTTTATTAACATCAGGCAACGAATTACTAAGTCGATTTACTGGTCTGTAATAAGTATATTACGTATTATTTAATTTAGATGTAACTTGTGAAACTTTTGATATTAAATTAAAAATACAGTATAAAATTGGTTATGGCTTATTTGCACCTGGATAACGAATTAACGATTAATTTTTGCTCGATAAATAAAATATCATATTACGAGAGACGGTGTATTGTAAACATTATTAAGCGCGCTGCGCTGCAGTAAAGCATAAGGGGGTGCTTGTACTATCACTTGTAAAATTAAGAAAAGTTATTTTTAAATTTTAAAATAAATTGTTATAATGCCTCAAAATTTATTTACAGTTTATCCAGAATAGTTTGCACTGCTAAATTAAGGGTTTGATATTTTTTTTTAATATTGAAACTTTTTTTAATGGTCGATTGTTAATAATAGACGGTTTGCGCTTTCACGAACGTAATTTTTTTAATTACGAATGTTAGATAAATACGAGATTTTAAAAATAAATCTCGTATTTAATTTAACATTCGTATTACGAATATACGAGATTTATTTTTCAATTCGTTCGTATATTAGTTGATACGAATGCTCTGCACATGCGCAGTGTGCACAAAACTTCGCACATGCGCATTGTTCTGCAATTTGAAGCCTGCGCGGCATCCATCTTGATTTTCATCGGCTCGTTGTATTTTCGGTAGTGTTTAGTCATCCAGGTTAGTAATTTGTTTGCAAATAACTATTTTTTATACAAACATGCCATTTAACACACATAATTTACACTAGAATATTACAATTTTTGAGCAAGCCATGTTTCTTGTTCATTTGTTTATTTCGTTTCGTTCGTGTTTGATGTTTGTGCAAGCGCAATCTGAAACAATTTTAATAATTACGAGACACGAGATAATTAATAAAAATGAATTTATTTCATATTTATTAATTATCTCGTGTCTCGTAATCAAATCTCATTCGTGAAAGCGCAAACCGTCTAATATCCGCGGTTAACATCAAAATGTCGTACAAATATCAGAGTAATAATTTGAAATATGACTTTAATTATCTAATAATATTAAAAAATTTGCATTATTTTACATAATCCTTTAAAATTTAAAAAATTAATTAAATTATTTTATTTTAAATTAGACAAAAATGACGGAAACCACATGGAATGCCATTGGTCACGTTGCCCGAATCGGTGATCTGTACGACATTAAAACTGACAGTTTTGTTGGTTTTTCAATATTCAAGGCACCACTTGCGGATGATGCAATAGAACTCACAGACACTCCAGCAACCAGAGTTCACTTTATCAACTCGGAAAATCTTTTAGAAAAATTTGACAAACTCAACATCGAACTCGAACTAAGAGCGAGCATATTGGCTAATCTCGTCATTTTGGACGGACACGGAAAATATCTTCAAAATGGACGAAAAGATTCGAAAATGCGAAAATCCATAATTTATTCCATCTTCACTCAACTAGAAAAACTGATCATAAATAACAACTTGGATCAATTATTTTCATTGGATTCATTGGATTTGAATTTCGCCACTCATTTTGTGGTGGGAATAAACTGGGGAACAAACACCATCGTCACATTAGAAGAAGGAAATCTTAATAAACGAGCCGGAAGAAACCTTTCCGACGACATAACAAAAGAATTATGTAAATTAGAAGCAACTATTTACAATCGCATCGACAAGAAAACCGACACAACAACGATTGATTTAAGCGCGTGTTATTCGGTCCAAATGTTCGGCGTTATTCTACCGCCCACGAATTTACCCACAACACTCGAAGATGCTGAGAATTTACTGAAAAAAATCCCGCGTTTGCTCCATATGGTGAATCGAGGCAAAGGAAAACCGATTTCTTACATCCTAATGCCAATTTTCTGGATTGGACGTTCATTTTATGGACTCAATTTGTCAAGATGAAGTTTTTGTCTTTGATGAAAACGCTATTTACAATTATATAAAATTCATCGATGAAATAGACGACTTGAAAGCTGAAATCTGCAACATTATATCACAATTTCAAACTCATCGATATTGCATTCCAATTGAAAGTCGTAGAAACATAAATCAGTTGAAAAGTGAATTCGAAAATGAAGAATTGAATTTAAAAATGAAATTCAAACACGCCGTAACATCAATTCGATCGGGAAAAGCCGATCACGACCAATTAGAAATGATATACAAAGAAGCCAATTGCGAATTTCTACACGACGAAGTCAGGGAACAATTGAAGGACTACGACCACCTGTTAGAAAAAATCGAATTGGCTAAGCAACTCAAGTCCAACGGTGTAATTTACATAGGAACAGATGAAAAAATGGGAATAGAAGAAATCAAGAAAATTTCGTCGACAGTTTACATCATTTATTTATGGATGCGTCTTAAAAAGTCCAATATCGACACATTTAATCGCAACATTAAGTATTTTTTCCAACTTGTTGAAGAATCTCGACAGAAAACTGACCAATCCTTCGCAGCAGTTGATCTTGATGTCAGACCGGAGTTGGTGGGGAATGAAAACGAGGACGTCGCGGTAATTTGCTTAGCAATCGATGGAAAGTTGATCTCACGCGATGTCTATGGAAGATATTTACAAGAGAAAATGACCTGTTACGCGAAGATTACTGAAAAATACGAAACACATCCAAAACCATCGAATAGAATCGAATTAACATTGAGATGCCCAGAATCATTTAAAAATAAATGCGGAACTATTAATCGGAAATGGATTTGTAATAAATGCAAGGAACCTCTAGCATGGGGATACGATGGATACTTTTACTGTTCTTGTGGGAGAGCAAAAAGTAGAAAATTCTTCTTCAGATGTTCGGATGAAGTACACGGTAAAAAAATTTATAAATTTTCAATCCAAACAACTGGAAATCCTATTGTCGAAAATTCCACCATTGGATGAATTAAATGTGTTGATTCTCGGAGTGACCGGTGTGGGTAAATCGACTTGGATCAATTCATTCCTAAATTACTTAGCATTTTCGTCTTTAGAAGAGGCACAGAGAAGCGAATTGTTGTCCGTGACCTCGACGTCATTTCAACTGACGGATCAAAATGATATAACTCACACGGTTCGATTTGGGCATGACGAAAATGAAGTTCTCGAACCGGGACAATCCGCAACGCAAAATGTCAGAGCGCATATTTTTTCCTGTTGGTAAAACTTTGGTTCGATTGATCGATACTCCTGGAATTGGCGATGTGCGAGGCGTGGCACAAGATAAAGAGAATTTTAAGAAGATTTTGCATTATTTAAGCTCGTTAAAGTTTTTAAGTGGCATTTGTATCCTTCTCAAACCGAATGAATCGCGACTCAACGTGTTATTCGAGTTCTGCGTCAAGGAATTGCTCACACGTCTGCATCGTAGCGCGACAAAAAATGTCGTTTTCTGCTTCACACATTCGAGAGAAACTTTTTACAAACCTGGCGACACTAGAACACCATTGGGTGAACTTTTAGGGAAGAATCAAATCGATTTAGAGTTGAATAAAGACACGATGTATTGTATAGATAATGAAAGTTTCCGCTTTTTGTGCGCTGTCAATCAGAAAATCGAGTTTCGTGACAGCGTTAAAAAATCTTTTTGCGAAAGTTGGAATATTTCCGTAGAAGAAACGAATCGCCTCATTTCCCACTTGAAAAAACTCGATCCGCATATCATTTACGACACCAGCAAA
>JH430173.1:4225-29694 GCA_000239455.1 Strigamia maritima
TTTTAGGTTCGTTTATGTTCGTTTATGCCCTTTATGGTCATTTTTCGAATTATTTTTTTAAGTGCATTAAAAAATTGCTGGGAAAAGGCTCTAACCAATGGGAGTTTCTTGCAATGTTTTGGAAACGGAGTTTAATTGAGTCTGGAGTCAAAGTAACTAAACAAATCATTTATGACACTGTTAACTAGCGATGGCCGATGGGATGGACAGGACACTTTGTCTTATTGCTAAAAATCATCGATTTTCATATCATGGGAATTTGCAATATTTTATTTAATTTTTTTTAGATCCAAATTAATCTATAAAAATTATATTTGGTTCCATCATAATAAAAGTGTGAGTTTAAATTTTGAGTGACAGGCGTCAAAATCTTTTTTTATTATTATGGGTTACAAATTGAGTTTTTTTTTTTAAAAAAAAAACACGCCTGTTAAATTATAATTATTTATGTTTAGATTTAATGAATCGTTTGTTGTTACAAAATGGAAAAAGAAAAACATTTCTTCTCTCAGCCGATTTGTCTGTAGGCGAGAGTTAAAGTTGTAACCAATAGATGGCGCCACGTAATGTTTTCTGTTTTGCGAGGCATAGTAGGGTTGTCATAAACACGAAGGAACCATCAGATATTAATAGATTAATTATATAGATTATAATATATTAATAGATAAAATTAATAATAATAAAATAAAAAAATAAAATAAAGCATTTATTTTTTGGTTTTAATTTGGTTAGATGATATTTTTGATGGTAGGCTGATACTAAGCTAAAAATAGCTAAAAAAAATAATATTTATGCGCAATGAGAGTTTGGTGCTTTGTTTGTATAGCTACACATTTAATTTGCGTGCAACGATTCGTGTTAACGGTTTGTTACTTATTTAGACCATAGAGGTCTTGCATTAAGAGTAAACTGTTGATCCAAAGGAAATGAGCTTAAGGCAGTTGGGTGCACCGGAAATATGTGATCTCCTTTGAAGAGGCGTGCTGAGCTGGACTCATTTGCATGCAATCTGAATGGCAGTGGCTTTGCTGTCAAGTATGTGATTGATTACATCGATTGGCTAAAGAGATTGTAAGTGAGGAATTGTTCTCTGATTACGCCTGTTTGTCGGTTGTGAATCGGACAAGAATGATTCGCGATGGTCAATAGGTTGAAATGAATGCAAACTCTGAAATAGAAATGAAAATGTCAATAGGAGAAGAAATAGGAACTTGAGCTTGAGGCATTTAAATAATTTATAAAATTTCGCGGAATATGTGCAAATTTGCTATTGTGAGAATGAAGAATTAATTCTTTACATTCTATTTAAAATTTATTCTCGTGCCTAATTTATGTTTAGGATAAAAAATATTTTTTAGTGTTAAATTGTCATTGCACTAGAATTAAATTGCTTAAAAATGTAAATAAAAAATATGGTAAAAATTTGCTTTGGGCTTAATTAAAACTTAAATAAAAACATTTAAATAGACTTTACTCAATTTGTTTGCAATTATTAATTAACGTAATCTTTGTGCTAGTTAAGACATCAAAATGGCAAGAATGATCAAATTTCCATCAGTATAATGAAATATACGTTTGTTTTTTCATAGTTTTACAATTAGGTTTTTTTTTTGGTATTCATTTAATTGTTTTACTGGGTTGGTATAATTATAATTTTAGTGGACATGGTTTAATTTGTTTATTTTAAGTTGAGCTATAAATTTGAATGCGGTTAATTTGAGTAAATATAAATTTAAGTTCGTATTCTCATAGGCGATAACCTATGAACAACATCTGTTACCGGGTTTCAAAGTTGTTTTACAGCTAGTATTAGCCATTAAAGCACGTTATTATGTAGAATTTATTAAATTTAATGAAAGGTACAACACGGAAGTGCAAAGTATATTTTCTTTGTAGTATTCGAATATCATTGGAAATATATATTGAATGAATAAAATGTGTTGCAATCAATAGAAAACAGTGTTTGCTTCTTGCTTGTCATGATTTATATTGACTGAACAAGTGAATATTAAACCTACAATTAATTAATTTTCACCATTGGAATGCTTGGTTTAATGTATTTTCCGTATATAATATATAATGCGTAAAAAGGAGTAAAATTTAAGTTAAAAATATATTTAAGTTTAAAAAATTTTTAATTTGCTTGTTTTTTTTTGTTTTTTTTTTCATTTTTTTTACTAGGAACTACAAAGTGCTGGGTAATAAGACCGTTAAAACAAGTGATGCGTGTCATTAAACCAGTATAAACATTCCGCCTTCGTTAACCTGGATCCATCCATTAGATTCACCTTTAATTTTCCACTTCAGGCACTCAAAAAAAAATGGAAAAAAAGTAAAAATAATGGAGGTAAACATAACCAATATCATAACAACTGATGATTTCTCCGTAAAAACTTAACATTTAAATTTTACACAAAAAAATCTTTTGTTTTATTAAAACGTAATTTTATTTTCATCACATAAAATTCTTATTTCATTTTTAAAAAAATTTAATTTTTAATTTTAATTTTTACCGCTAGATCCCACTAAAACGTCAGCCTACCCTCATGCCGATCGACCCATGCGCAGTGCCGTGCGTTTACCCAGGATCTCCCCACGTCAGGTCGAGGCGCGAAATCTACGTCCGTGTTCGTGGGCACTTTGCCTAGTCTTGAGTGCGGGGATTAGGGCGTTCAACTCAGGGATTCGTTAGTGCGTTTTCTCTGTCCACGACGACGCGTGTAGTTGGACGGAGTGTCCATGCAGATGTTGCCGTGTTGCCTCGTCGTCCTTCTAGCCGGCTATTGCTTCGGCATGAACCGCGCTCAGCAGACGGTCTATGATTTTATACAAGGGGAGCCGCAACTGTCTCAGGTAAGATGTTTTTAACTACTGCCTGGGTGACTAGGTGGATTCAAACTCAAGGTGAACGGGCTTCGTTGCTGCAGGGGGAGATTTTCGGGGCCACTGTTTGGGCGTGGATGTGCCCTGAGGGTACATGTGACGCGTTAATGTTTTTTTATTTTTTATTTTGCCTTGTTTGTACGAACTATTGGCATCGGATTGAGGCCGTCAAGTTGTGGTGCATCTGAGGGTGCCAACTTGTAAACATGTTGTTTTATCGTTTATGAAAGCGGTGCAGAGCGTATGCTTAATGATTTTTACATACCTTATATTAACTTCACTTTATTATTTGTGATAGCTGTTTCTAATGATACATTTTTTAAAAATGTTTTTGAATTTCGATGTTAATAAAATGGAAGATTTGCATGTTGTAAGTGTGGAATGTGTGCGAGTCGAGTTCCGCGTAGTCGCTATTAGTGATTTCGCAGGTTTTATAATTGAAATTCTGCACGATTTCTATTTAATGTTGGGATTTAATCTTGTCACTATTTGTTGTTGGTTGGTATAATATATTTGAAAACCAGTGGAAAGGAGAAAGAATATAAGCGAATGATTTGTAGGACATAAAAGAACCTCGACGAAAGTGAGAGAGTTTTATTAAAGGGAAAGTCCGCCTAGAATTAAAAGTTATAACTTCCTAAAACCCTGTCAAGAGGGAACGTTTCAGTCTTTAATTTAACCGATATATGAGAATTGGCCAATAATTCCGATCCTGATTATTATATATTATTTCCGAAACAATGCGTCTCTTGTTACCTAAAACAATCTCAAATCTTTTTTTTAAGAATAAAAGGGGAATAAAAGTGAAGGCCAATCGTATGTTTTCTCAAACAATTGCAATCTGAGATATAAAGTCGAAGGATTAGATTCATTATGTATGTAAACCAACCTGGGCATATGGTTTCTAACTGCTGTTGAAATCAAAAGAAAAAATTTGGATGTAAAACGATTTCTTTAGTGTATGACCGTATGAAAGATGTACAAATTGGAATAGGAAATTAGTAAATGAAGATGAAAAGACAAGACAGGTAGTTGACTGGCTGATGTTAATTGGTTTAACATTGTGAGTCGATTGAATATACAATAGAAACAATCTTTATCCTATTATTGAGTAATGACCTCTTCGACCTTACCATCACACTGACCTGGATGCCATCTGGGAGCGAGAGAAGGGAATCTTTGAGTTGTTTGCACCAATGTTTTTTCTAGTGGTAACAGTCAAGCTCACATTAATGGATGCTTTTTTTAAAAAGTGTAATTAAAGATGAATGGGCAGCAGGTTGGCAGCCTGTTTTGTGTGTTGCCATGGTAACAGCTGGGATTAGGAAGGAAGAGGGGTAGAAATGTGTCCTTGTTTTTGTTTAATTTTTTTTTATTTTGCTGCCAAGAGATTGGTGAATTGTCCAAAAGGCTCTTTGGGTGCAATTGTTTATTTTGTACGTTAAGCCCGCATTCGTTTTTTTTTTTTTTTTTTTTTTTTTTAATAAAGTTTTATACATTGTAGAAAATAAATATTTGCATTGTGAGAATTCAGTAAAAGATGTTAAACTATAATTTAGAAAATTTAAAAATCTGAATAATTGTTTTTAGATTATTGATTTTTTAAAATTATTTTAGCATTGTTTTATCTTTTTTGTAGTATGCTTTACACGTTTCTCGTTGTGGGCATTGATATCACATTTTGGTTTTATTGTTGGACTTTGGACTATGTCCATTGACATTATTAACTTTTATCTGTCTCTATAGTGTTTGGACGTTAGGTTTGTGGTTACATTATCAATGTCTCCTAAGACTTTAGTGTCATTATATTGCTAGTTTGCCATTACATTTTTGAATTTAAATTTGTTTAACCAAAGAACATCCGAACATTCAGTCTGATTATGTCATTTTTTCATCAGAAATTATTTTCATTCAATCTGTCAACAACAATCCCCAGCCATAGCCAAGCTTGGACCTGACTATAGAGTACGATATAAATCTAAACTAGATTCGGGCAGCGAAAAATAGGAAACGAATGCAAAGTGGGAAGTAGTTTCTAAATTCCCTTAATGTTTCGCAATTACGGCAGAATTTGCTAATTTGTTTGTAATGCTTCAGTGACTTCATCGGTTTATTCTAGTTTTTTATTTAGTAAAACAGGATGAAGGTTGACTCAGGATTCACATTTTAGATTATTATTTATGATATTTAGTTCCAACCTGTGTAAAGGAAATCCGTCAAGGCACAAGCAGTTAGCGTCTTGTGATATTGTAATCTTATAACTCATAACAGCAATACTTTAGATATATGATAAGAAATGATGTAAGTTCTCAAGTATCGCTTTTATGGACCAGAAGTGATGTGTTTATCAATGCCATAGCTGCCTGTACTATAATATGGTAAGTCTTTTGCCGCAAAATAAAACTAGTGACGTCACAAGCCCGTCGTTCGAAATTTATTTTTACGAGCACATTTTGAAGAATCTATTTGACACTTTTCCAACTCGAATTTGCATTTTTATTTCTAGTTTTTAACGCTTTTGTTTGTTCATGTCATGTCTGTTTCTTCATCTCTGAATGAGTTCATTTACTTCTTTATCTCGTGCGCGCGCGCGTCTTTGATTTGGAATCGATGAATAATTGAAGTGAAGGAGTCTCAAACTTCCTTCATTAAGCAAAAAGCTCTTGTGATATATTCGTGTGAGACAGTAGTCGCTTCGTGAAAGTTAGGTTTCCCCACCCACTCCACCCCCATTTCGTTGCTAGGCAACAGTGATAAATGTGGGCACAAAGCGAACTATTGCACTTCGCTATAATGGCACTTAATTATTAAGTAGGACTTGAAAGATGTCCCTAGTGGCAAATTGGGGCAACTGCAGCTGGAATTTTGGTCGATTTTTGGCAAAGGACCTGTCATTCTTAACAGTTTTGTCTTAATGTACATCGTGAATTTACCAAATCAATACGATTTTACCCATACTGGATGCAGATCCTTCAACACAAAGTGCGGTTGCGTTCCATATCCGATCTAATTACGCAAAACTGTCACAAAAAAAGAAGAAATTTAAGATAAAAGTTTATGAACTTTTCAAATTTTTATGGCATGTCTCAAACTTGGTGAGAAAAATTCTGCGAACAATTTGTTTCAACTGTTAGTCACTAGAGGGATACGTGAAGATTAACTTGGCTCTGGTGGCAAAGCAAGATGGGGAAAAAGAAATTTGTTATAAGAAGTGCGAACTAATCAAAGAATGTAATTGTCTTTTGTCTTTATAAACTGTTTTTAATGAAATCGTAATAAATATAGGAAAAACCATGGTAATAATATTGGGTTTGTTTCGTATCAGATTTTATCAATTATATGGGCATCTAGAGGGAAATATAAGGCGGAAAAAATGTGTGGGGAAACTCTTTACAAGAGAGTCTATTACTAGTTTGATCTCTAAGGGCTAATTAAAGGTTGACTAAGTTTCTCCCTTATTGATGTCGAGGTTGAGACACAGAATAATTGAATGGTTTTTCGCGTCCTACAATGATGGTACCCTCAAGTGTAGATGAGGTAGACGTGTGTGGAAAATGCCAAGAGCTTGAGGGAGATTTTGGCAAAATGATTTTGTAGCACGTTTGCAAGTAAAAATTCCTGATGAAGTAAAGTGTAAAGTGAAAAAAAGTTTTGCAGTATAAATTGAAGTGGAGGAGTGAAATTGGATTGAGCATTTCCCAAACAAACAGGAATCGCGCCTGGGTTGTTTTGAATTGACATTGGGGTTGAAAAAACCGGAAGTGCCACCTTTCACCTACCAACAAGCTTTTTGATTGACCATTTCCGGAATTTTATGTAATTGTGAATACCTGTGGTGAATTGATTGAAGTTTTGGAAGATTTATTTTCTTATCTCTGCTTCAACGAATATTGAAAAGGCCAGCGTTATTTCCCCGGAAATTCCGGGAAAATAACATATGGTTATTTCCCCAGAATTTAATTTTTATTATATTAAATATTTTTAATTTTTATTTTATTACGTAGATAAATAGATAAAATAGATAAATTTATAAAAAAAATTAACTTTTTAAGAAATTAAAAAATAAAATTAATTTTTTCCTTGGAATTCAATTTTTATTATATTAAATACTTTATACTAAAAATATTAATATTAAATATTTTTAATTTTATTTTATTAAATAGATAAATTAGATACATTTTTAAAAAAAATTTATGTTTAGCTCAACTAAATATTTGTTAGATCTATTACTTGCACAGGCTTGTTGCATTGATATTCACAAAACTATATATTTTGAGGCGCCATTTGGGCAATAACTATTCTCTTGTATATATAAAATAATTTCAAATATATATATGTAATATAAAGTTTTAGATGCATAATATATTCTCATATATATAATATAATTTTAAATATATATTTTTTGAAAAATATATATTTTTTCAAACGTATATATAATTGGACTTAGTTTTTTCCACCGAAATCAAAATGCATGGTGGCATACATTCAAGACTACCGTAGCTAGACATACAATACAATATAAAAAAAGTTTTGAGCACATGTATGCTGACTCCATGATATATTTTAGTTTGTGAAGCTTGCAAAGAAAAGTATTGCAACAATTGGGACAGAATTTGGGCTTGGTTCAAAACATGGAGCCCCATGTGATCCATGGAGTGCTCCAATTTCAATTTCTAGTTTACTTTTTATATGTCCTAACCTAACCTAGGTAAAGTGAAAAAAGTGAACTGGAAATATATCGTGGAGTCAAGATTTGTATTGTAGGTTTAGCTACGGTAGTCTTGAATGTAGCCAATCACCATGCATATTGATTTCAATGGAAAAAAACTAAGTCCAATTATATATATACGTTTGAAAAAATATATATTTCTGAAAAATATATATTTCTGAAAATATATATATTTCGAGAAATTATATATATTTCGAGAAATTATATATATTTGAAATTATATTATATATAGGAGAATATATTATATATATAAGACATTACACTATACTGTATATATTTGAAATTATATTATATATAGGAGAATATATTATATATATAAGACATTACACTATACTGTATATATTTGAAATTATATTATATATAGGAGAATATATTATATATATAAGACATTACACTATACTGTATATATTTGAAATTATTTGATATATACAAGAGAATAAATAGTTATTGCCCAAACGGCTCATACATAACTACCGTTCTTAATACATTCTACATGAAACCACTCATAGCATCTATCACATTGTATCATTTTGGAACCACTGTATGGTTTTCAACATGAACAAAATACAATTCTCTTTCTTACTGTTCCTAATACTTTCAACTCATGATTTTGGACAAATGTTGGGAATCTTTTTAGAAACTGTTACTTAATACACCTTACTAAATGACTGTAGAAAATTATGATTAAGTTTTACTTTTTCTGGGTTGGATCCCTCGCATGCTAAAAAGGCATTTGCTATGGCATGCAATCCACAATCACCATGGGTTACTTCTATTAATCTAAATGTGATCATTTTGCATAAATGATTTTTAAACTGTAAGCTAATAAGTTTCGTGAAAGTAAAGTACTATTTATACTATTGTGTGTACAATAGTTTAAATAGTACTTTACTTTCACGAATAATAGAAGTAACCCATGGTGGAAATAACCACTCCGTATTGCAAAATCGCATGCTCAGTTGGGGTGACGTGATCGTGCTTTTGCCTGAACGGCAAAAAAGCCTAGTCAAACAAGGTTGAAGCGAAAGCAAATTTCCGTACAACTCAATCGGGGCGTACAGAACTTGGAATGGTTGAATTTGTTTTAAAATTATAAAATTTCATGCACTATTGGTAAAATATTATAAAAAAACAATGTATTCGTAACGCTATTTAAATTTTTAATGCAATTGATTTGCCGATTTGAATAAAAGCTCGATAAAATTTCTTCTTTCGATCTAACTAAATTTTGGCTGGCATTTCATTTCTGCCCAACTACTCTTGTGTATAATTTAGAGCATATAGATGAGCATTTATGATGTGCTTTATTAAAATGAAGTATACCGCATACATCTATGAAGCTTGCGGATCATATTTCTAAGTTAGAAAACTATAAAATTTTCATCTGTAAAGTCTCGAATAGAGGCTATTCCAAAATTGCTTCGTGATGTCATCTTGTACTTAGGTGGTTTTTGACAAAAAGTCTACATGAAAATAATTAACTATCTATCTTATTCATGGTTTTAAAATATTCCCATAAAATTTTTTTTGGTACGAATGTATGAATTAAATTTTCGTTTATGGGAATAAAAAGTAATAATTAGTTAATTTCATCATGGAAAGCTTATTTTTATTAATTAAAATGCTTATTTACATGGCATAATAATTATATTGTGTGTGAAAACGTGATTTATGGGTCTACACATACAATTAGCCATTGGATTTAGTTGATTTTTGCAATTACTTCTTCAAATAATATAGTTGGGCTCAAAGAACGATCTTACTAAAGCTGTGTGATCAACAATAAAGCTAGAAAAATTGGGAATAAAAGAATTTGCCTATTCGAAATCGCAATGCAGGATTTTTGTATTTTATTATTAAATATATATAAAACTGCAACGTTAGATTTTTGATGTTAAGAAACATTATATTTGGTAAGAGTTTACTAGAAATTTAAGTCGGCACAGATTGGTTAATTCTTTGGCTTTGCTGTGTGGAAGAATATATGATTAGTTCGCCGGTGATTTTCAGCTGCAACAACACAGCGTTTTTCAAGTGAAAAGCGAGCTTTAATTTCATGTGAAGCCATTGAAATTTGAAGGCTAAAGAAAATTGTTCAAGCTTTAGCAGCTGATTCCGCGTTTGCAAATTAGCATTTTAAAGTTTTGCATTAAAAATTACTAATTTTAGTAGTCTATTCACAGCCAGAAGTGCTAAATGCATGCACTTAAATGCACGTGCTTAATTTCTCATTTTCCCTCGTGTAAAACAGTTCAAAATGTCGAGTAGAGCTGACTTTTTCTTAACTGTTGTTGGTTTTTCTGTCATTGGAAGTTTCGATGGGCAGAATTACCATGGCAACCAGACGAAGCGACAAAAAATCGGAAGCGGTATAGGTTTTACAATTTTTTTTCTTACAATTTTTTTATTTTTTATTTTCTGATTAGAAAATTTTATATTATCCCTAAAACCTATTCCATCGCAACTTTAAATTGATTTTTGTTTTGTTTAATATTAGCATAAATTGATGTTTTTTTCTGGCTTTCATTCAGAGTAAACAAAATTTTTTTTTTTCTTTTGTACTTTTGTCTGTGCGAAATTGTTCATTTATAGCCAATAGGAGTGTATGAAGATAACAGGAGAAGAAAGAGCCATTTATGTTCCGCTTGGGACGCATAAATAAAAACCAAAACTTCTCGTTCCAATTTCTTTAAAATAACATCTTTCAGTATGCAACGAGCATGAATTTATTTATTTTTTCTAAAAAGTTTTAAGAGTAAGATTGGTTTTTGCTAAAAGCGGGACTTTGTATAATAAAATCTGCAAAATGTTGTTGATAACGTACGTAAAATTCAGTGCAGTTGATAAAATTGTGATTTTAAGACATTTTGAAGAAAATAAAGCCAAGAATTCATAATTTGTGGTTAGAAAATAAAAATAAACATCATTTTCTTTTTTTTGGTTCTTCGGATTGTGAGTTTTGATTTTTGTAAATTATTCAAACAATTTTTATTTTCTATTGTAAATTTGAATTAATGTTTGTGTCGACTGTCACGGTTAACAAGATTTGTTGCCGTGTGATTGAGATGAAAACGAATCTAGTTACATTTGTTCAAAATGTATTACATTATGCGAAAATAGAGCCTGCTTAACCCAAAATGTATCTTGCGTCACATTGGAGTGATATATGGATGGATTATATACGGCATTTGTGTGCGGAAATTCAAGAGATTGTTGTAATAAGTATTAGTGAATGTATAAATCATTAAAATAGCATTGACCTCACCTGTAAATAAAGGCAAATGGAGTGCAAACAGGCGAAATACAATCGGTTTTAAAGGGTTTACGAACGACATCATAGTTTTTATTGGTTCATTGGATCAAACATCGTTTAAAATAATTTTTCCGAGATTTTTTGAAAAATATTTTCGGGTTTAATCCAATGCTGGAGTTGTGAAAACGAGCAGATGACAATATGAAAAAGTGAGAGACAAAATCGAGATTAAATCGAGAATTAGCGCTATTGTAACCAGTTGTGACGTAATTCCATTCATTTAACATAGGGAATATGAATACCAACTGCAGTGGTCAACAATGTCCTTCACCAAGCTCAAATGAGCTGTTTGGGATACAAAATGATTTTTTAAACTTTAAAAATAAATAACAATTATTTAGGCCATTTTAAGAGATGGCGAAAATTATACAGTTATAAAATGTTTGATGTCGTAAGGGTCATACTGACAACAATAATATTTTAATTGTGTTGTTACTCTTTCAAGTACATCGCCTTAAATTGCAAAATGCAAATGATTTTTTTTATTTTACTTTCATTAATCTATCAGTAATTTTTCATTTTCAGCCATGCGATGTCGTCATGTTGCCTTCACATTCGAGTGTTTAGGGCTCTTTTTGACCTTAATCCGAGCCTTAATCACTGTTAGCAATGAAATGTTGAATTTAAGCGAGGATAAACGTTAATTAAGGTTGTTAAAGCCAGAATGGCAATTTTATTAAAGGTAAGTTAAAATGTACAAGAGATAAGAAATGGAGGTCTGTGATTGGAAAGGGGTGATTCCCGGTAGGCTTGGGGACGCCTAGTGGTCAGTTGGGGGACTGGGGGTCACAATCACTCATGCTGAAAGAACACGGCTTAAAAGTAAATCTCGTAAAATCTCGTGAAAGTGCATAAAGTATGCTACCAGTATTGTAACATTATAATATAATTGTTTTATAATGCAGCGTGCAACATAATAATGTACAATGTGCTCAAGGATGCAGAGAATCCGCTTTGTGAATCAGAAAGTCTATTGTTTTGAGGTAAATTGTGAAAACATATGCAAATTACGTTAAAATAATTTTTCTTTCTCAGTATGTATATTTCCATGCTTTTGACTGACTGCAGGAAATGATATCTTGACCATGCGCGCAAAGCGAAATTACTGTTGCACCTACTAAGTTTGTGTTACATATGGTTTACAACGGTTGTTTTAATATTTCAGCTGATTAAAAATAATTTAGAGTTTTCATGTATAGTAATGGCGAATTTCTACATTTCATTATGAAGCTTGTAAATTTATAAGCAACGCACAATGCTACATCACTTTCATTATAGTGTTTACATTGAGTGAAATCAAGAAAATGACCTTTATTGCCACCAGCGGTTAGCTCCATGATGCCATTTTGATGAAATAATGCAAATTAAAAATTAAAAGAGAGCCACACATGAACTATTCAGCTTGAAATTTAAAACTACAAAGTGACTCTGGGCAAAAGCGGTTTGAAGTAAGCTATGGTGATTAACCAATAACAATTCAGTTTTGAATCCAAGACAATAATGTTGTCAAAGATATTTTATGTTTGGTTAATTATTGAATCTCATATATCAGCCAGGCTTAAGAGATTTTGATCTGGCTTTAACTGGGTGGGTGATCTTACCTATTTTCTATTATTTATATAAAGAATAGAAAATGTATGAGTTAAAGTGTTTTAATCGAGTTTACTGCAGTCCCTATGAATTACTGAAACAATCTTTTAGCTGGTCTTCGGTGTGAAGTGTGCCTTTAAGACAATTCTTTGAAGATGTCGCCTTTTGGGACGCCATCTTGTCGCCAAATGATGTCTTCAGGCCAGATTTGTTGAGTGGATGAAGCCGCGGTAGTTGAGAGTGGACATTTTCAATCGATGAGGGCTTTTTCCCCTCTTCCCATGGGTGACTGGCGGACACTTGTTTCAGCATTAAGAGCAACTTGTTTTACAAATAGTGCAGATGGGACGTCATTTCCGGTTCAATTGTTTTGGATGAAGATGGGGGAAAGAGGCGGTTACGCCTCTTGTTCGAATGGCTCAGATGGTGAGAAATGGGCAATGGAATAAAGAGTGTCTAGCGGATGCAAACGGAAAAAGGTTTTGCTAAACTGATGAAAGTCGGTCCTGAGGTTTTATCAAATTTCCTACAGGGAATGAGATTATTGAGATTGGAATTTAAAGTAGTACATTATATAACAGAAAAGTAAATTTGTCGTGAAAATATAAATAAATAAAAATAATAAGAAGTGATAAACTTTCACGGGAAATTAAATTCAGTCACTAAAATTTTCTACCGTAGATACTGGCGTATAAGTCAAGGATTTTTGGACCAAATCTTTTATTTTATTTTTTTTATTTTTTTTTTATTTTTTTAATTTTATTTGGTTCGATTTATATGCGGGTCAATAGCTGTTTTAAATTTTAAAAAATAAAAAATAAAAAATAAAATTTAGGGGATCGAATTCAATGGTTTTTGACCCGTTTTAAGTCAGAGTCGACTTATAGGCGAGTATATACGGTATTTTAATTTTAATATAATTATAATTGTATAAAGAAAGGTCTTTTTATGTTAATGTTTGTTTTTACAGCTGTCAGAAGACAGGTATGCCAATTGTCGCTTCATTTGTATACAAAACATGAAGTGAAAATGCAGCGGTTTTTTTGATAAACTATTTTATTTACCTATATGAAATTTCTGCTTAAAAAATGCAGTGAACCGAGATCAACTTCGTTTTTTTTATCTAAAATGTGCAGCTTGTTTCAGTTTTTTTGCGATGGTGCAGATTATCTGGTTTTCATCTTGTTTTTTTGTTTCTTAGGCTTTAGTCGATTAATGAAGTTCAAGCTGCAAATGTAACTTGATTATGTCATAAGTAATTTCTCTGTAGTATCTCAGTTAGTCTTGTAATGTATTAGGTTAGACTGTACGAGTATTTACCATTATTTATTATTTTTATGAATTATTTAATGACCAAGATTGAGGACTCGATGGCAAATATTAATATCGCATTCACGAATTTAATTCAAAGCTCATTCTTTTCTCCTCTTTTGAAAGCTTTGCACTTTTCCCTAGAGTTCTATAATTCAGTTTCGTTTTAAAATTTTTTCTTCTTTCATTCATCTTAAAATAAGTCTTTAAATCTACAAATGATGTTCATTTAAGGTTCCAAAAAAAATATAATTTTTTTTTAATTCTTTTTTTTTTATTAATACTTCTAATTTTACTTTAATTTTTAATTTTATTGGCATTTCCTACAAAATTAATGATACTGTAATTGAATCCTCTAAGAAGTGTTCTGTGAAGTACTGGCAAGATAAATAAATTAAAAAAAGTTAATCCAAAGAAAGTGAAAACGATATGAGGGAGAGGGAAAAAATATAAATTGAGTCTTCAAAGTTGGGTCAAAATTAAGTTTAGTGTGGAATTGAAACTGTCACAAAAAATGTGATTTAATTGCACTTAAATTACTCCATGGGCGAATTTAATGAAATCGGAAAGAACTTTTTTTTATTTATTTTTTATTTTTATTTTTTTAAATTGATGGTGAGAACGTGGTGAGAACGGGTAGAAGGGAGGCGTTAAAGATCACACAGAATAGGAATTTTTCCCCCTACTTTTTAGGGTTCAAATATAAATATTACGTGTTATGATTGTTGAAAAAAAGGTGAAATTTGGTAAGTGTTGGTTAGATGGCATAGAAGCTTTTTTTTCATCCATATTTTATTCATCCAGGAACTTCATATTGGTATCCACTTTAGAAATCATCAGCGCATGCGTGCGAGGTGATGATTGGCGAAGGAGGCTCAGAGGGCGCCAGAGGGAACCCAGAAGGGGGTGCAGTGTAAAGAGAAGAAGTTGGAGAGAAAAGCAAATATTTGGAATGCTGGCTGGGCCACTTGATTGATGACTGACAGCAACAAGATGGCCGTAGAGAAAGAATTGGAAAGGAGGGGGATAGAATTTTAAGATTTTTCGGATTTTCTGTTTATACTCACATTGTGGAGATTCTTGACAATTACGGTGTCTTAAGTGTCTATTAAATGAGCGAAGGGAAGTTGGTTTAAATTTTTTTTAAATGTTTAAATGGATTTTGTTTTCGAATTTCCCTTGTTGAATGTTTTTACTAGTCCCTTGTGAACTTTGAAGTTAATTGGCGTTTAGATATTATTTATTCAGGACAATTAAGTGACAGATACAAGTCTTCCTTTTAGGCACGAGTCTGAGCGGGTGATTAATTAGAACGTTGATACAATGACACCAACTGGGAATCGAAATCGGAGTGAAAAGTCAGTTTTATTTAGGGTGGGAAAGTTCTGCTAGCTAAATGTTGTCGATCTAGTTTTTATTATGTGTTAATTGCATTTTTTTGTTAGTTGTCATATTTTCATACTAATATTACCGTATTATTTAGCTAACGCAGTGATAAATTATGCAGCATGGAGAACTACTGTATATAGTGCATGATTTATTATCATATGTTGTAATATTAATTATAATTATTAGAGTTGTAATAACAAATTATCAGTCATAACGTCAATAAATATCAAAAAGGCGTTCGTTTCTAGAACTGCACTTTTTGTTTGGAAAAAAACAATCAGTAATAAGAAAACCAAATTTTAGTGATTTATTATGTTAGATCAGTAGAGCTATAGCAGTCATTTATCATAAAATGCGAGAAATTTTATATTTTTTAAAGACACTCTGGTGCAAATCAAGATTTTAAGACTTTTACTCATTTAGATGTTTTTTATGTCTACAAGTCACACTTAAAACGGAAATTGTTATCTAGGTAAAAAAATTATAATTTTTGTTTTAATTGTGACATTCCGACACAAATTATCTTAACAATTTAACCCTAAAACAAGAATACTGAAAATGCGTTGTTTAGTGCATCTTGAAGACACGTCGTAATCTACTTCTTATCTGGTACAGCTATTGTTGCTGCAATAATAAAGTTTGGTTCGTGGATTTACGACTGTTGTTTAATTAAATAATAAATTTTTATTCGGTTATTACTCGGTCTGTACGAACATTTATTTTTATTTATTCTAATACATGATTTTTACGAGAAACTTATTTTTTTTTCCATCTTTTTCAACTTTCTAATCCATTATATTGAAATTTCCATTTCCTGCAATGTGTCTGTTGATGTATATTTCATTCAAGCCGTTGGGTGATTGAGTGAAGCTTTTTTCCCCGCCATCGACCACGTTTGAATAGAAACTGCTTTAAAACCACTGACTCCATTTGTATTCAGCAGGCATGCGCAATGCACACATCTCGTCTCGGAGGACATTTGTTTGGCGTTCGTTAAAGAGGAACTTTCCCTCCCTTTCCTAAACTTGGCCAGAAGTTCCCCTTTTTACGGAAGTGGTTGGTCGGTTCTTTTATTTGGTTGTGACTTCATCCATCTTGCGAGGTCATCTCTTGTCCAGGGCACAGCCAGGGGTTCTTGAGGGTGCCCTACGCACTAGAGGCCACCAGTTGGGAGGTCGCATTGGGGTTGCAAGTTGGTTTCTCTTCTTTTATTCCATACAAGACATTGGAATGGAGAGCAAGAAAAGAACGTTTCCAGGAGCAACGAGGAATTTTTTTTCCCTCTATGCGTAGGAATTAAAATTTAAAATTATTTCGGAAAGGAAATGACATTAATTTAATAGAAATGTAATGATGTATTAAATTTAAGGGTATTTTTGCTCTGGTTTTAATGATGACATGCAAAAGCGATTAAATTTGCGTCGCTTTTTAAGGTACTTTGTTTGGTTCGTATCAATTGCGGAAGCGAAAGACGCTTCAAGTTAAATGCATTGTAAATTAGTGCAATGTTGAAATGCAGGTAATTAAAGGTATGAGAATAATGGGTAAATAATTGAGAAAAATTATATGCAAGATATTTGCGGGTTTGAGTGATGTGCTGGTAATGAAAGGAACATTGTAACATTAATTTTAATCAAGTGTGTTGAAGACAATTATAATTATCCCACGTTGACTCAACTTGCATAATTACGGAATAAAGTTTTAATTGTTATTTTATTTATTTGGGCTACTGTCCTTTAAAATTGAAAATTCTTTCGTTGTATCGTACAGTATAGGAACTGTGGACATTGAAGCGGCTATCCCGGTTTAACACCGGTCACTTGACAACTGCATTACTGGCTCATTAAATGCAGTAAAAAGTGCTTTAACTTGTGGTTTCTTTTTTAAAAAAAGACCCAACTAAACTAAAGTGACCTGGGACAGACAGAAGTCTCGGGATTTTACCCGTACACTTAAGTACATCAAAACAACTGACGCGCAATGGCAACCGCAATTACTCCCACTAATTCTACATGTGGAATAGTAAGTTTATGAGTGGGCGGTTTAAGTAGTTGTGGCGAATGCATATGTGAGCGCGACCAGGTGATATTGACTGTCAGTGTTGGTCATGAAGGGAAAGTTTTCTTCTTTAATTTATAATTTTTTATTTCTTTGTTATTTTTATGAGCTTGGTCACTGGAAACGTAATCTATAATCTCGGCAAATGTAAAGTAGCAGTTGTCGCTCAACGCTCCCAGTTGCTCCAAAACAATTGGATGGGCAATTTGATAGCATTTATCATCAAAACATCAATACTTCACTGCAATGCTTCTGTAAAGCTATGATTTTCGTTTTTGTTTTTGGTATTAAAGCAGTAGATAGTAGATTTCAACATAGTTATAGACTTGTAGTAAATCAATGATGATCTATACAACGTTCTAATTTAAAATTTTATTCTATCTGGTGGTTTAAAGGTCGGAAATTGATTGACATTAATCCCAACGTCAAAGGTTATTTTGGAGGCCTTATTGAATTGCCCACCCAATGCTTCTTATCTAACTAGATTAAAAGAATTTTGAAATTTTGGTTAGCTTGCTGGCTGCTGCGAATTCTTTTACCGATACATTTTACATTTTACCGATAAAAAATACATTTGTTACAATTTCCTTAATGCATGTTTATTTAGAATCTATTTTAGTGAATTGAATGCGTGAAAAATCGTTGAAAAAATTGGAAACATAGTTGAACTGTCATGTTTGTTATGATAGGCGTCGGCCATGTTCGAGCAGTTTGTGTTATGTGTTCGATTTCCGTACAAGATTCTGTGAAGCAATTTCTTTTCTTTTTTGTATTATACAATGCTGATTCCACACGAGGCTAGTGAACTTCACTTGATATTCTCCATCTTCATTCTATTTTTTTTCCATTCAATTCCAAGCGAAATTTGAAATTTAAAACAGTTTTTCTTTCCTTTGCCCCTGTTATGGATGAAAATAATATTTTTAGAATGGGAGAGATTGTTTCCAGCTTGAATTTGAAATTGGGGGTTTATTGTTTTTCTAATTTGAATCTATTTTTTTTATTTTTTTATTTTTTATATCAGTATTTTTTTATTTTTTATTTTTATATCAGTTTTTTTTCAATCATTGGTTTCACATTTCAATCTATTAAATCTATTCAATTCACTTCGGCATACCGATAAACGTCTCTTGGAGTTTATCGTGTTTTCTAAGTAGCAACCAATTGTGCTGAAAATGTAACTCAAAATCCTTGAGAGAACTTACTAAAAAAAAAAAAAAAAAAAAAAATGTTTTTCAATTACAATTCAATTTAACCAAATCTTCCAATTGACAGCATTTTCCATTCCCCTTTTATTTGGTCCAGGTCGTTGACTTATTACCCTTTAGTTGACCTTGCTGTAGGGAAAGAGGTTTACTTCCGGTATGAATAGTCTTTTATATCCCTCCCCTAAAAAAATGAATGGGATTATGTCACACATCACATCGCATAATCCTTAGTTGCAGTTAAAGATGAAATTGTTTACATTAAAAATTAATTAATCAATTTAGGTCTACCTCGGCGAGCAGTTGTTAATTTAATCGATCACGAAAATTCACAGCTGGAAATTGTTTTTCAAATAAACAGTTTAATCAATGTCTGGGTAATGAGTGTAAACTGCTGGTCCAGCAGCATGCCATCGATTTTAGGGTAATGGAATTGTAGAAACAATAAAATAAAGTGTTGTTTACACACGTTTGAATACACATAAGGTCAATGGGAAAGCAAAGAAAGTTGTAGGTTTAACCCAAAGATGAATGGGAGGGGAAAATAAGAAAAGAAATGGATTTTTTTAGGTTGAAAAAGAAGGAAAGGGTTACATTAGTCTCGTTAATATGTTATCGGTGTGGAATGGTAGAAATTTGTGCTTGGAAAGAGTATTTTCAATGCTCGAGTTGCCTATAAAAAGTGTTCCATTTTTTATGACGTAATTCAAAATCGTGAGTTGAATGCGGTGTGAAAGGGATGAATTATATAAACATCAATTGCATTCATTGACGATTCTGTTTGGTAGATGGTTTAAACAATACCAGCACCGAATTGACATGGTTTTGAGTCAGCAGCGAGGATGAAAGCGCTGACTGTGCTTAATAACAAGTCACTTTATTGTGTGCGTCGATGTGGGGGAGGGGGATGAGTAAGAGTGCAGCTTCCTGTAATGAATCTCAAGCAGATTTCGACCCGCACTTCCAAATTAAACCGATCATGCTGCCTTTTTTTCCTATTTTTTATATTTTTTATTTTTAAAAAAAGGGAAAAAAAAGTTTAAGTTTCTTTTTGGTTTTATAATAATAGAAAAAAAAGTTGTTTGATTTAAAGATGATTTTGTTGGATGGACGCAATATGGGCCTATCGCGAATGAGCATTCGTTGTTGTAAAAATGGATGCGTCATTTAAATCCATGGGTTTTTATTTGCTTTAAACATTTAGGGGTACTTTTGAGAATAAAGGATTTGCCAGCATAAATTTAATAATGTAGACATGAAATAATATTTCCATATATTGCGACTGTCACTAGAAAAGGGAGGCGGGAAAATGTGATTGCTTAATGCTTAATGCTTTTAGGAATAGAAAGGCTTTTCGGCACTTTTTTTCTATTTAACATTTACATAACATCGCATTGATAAAATATATTTCAGTGTCAGTTTAGCACGAAATTGGACAGTCGTGACAAGACAGAAATTTTTTGGTGGAAATTTTTCAACTATCATCGTGTTTACATGCAAAAAATATATAAAAAAAATTGTTACATAATTTTTTTTGCTTGATAAATTTAGGATAACTGATTTCTGGCATGTAAACGTAGTGATGGCAGACTTCAGGGAATTAAAAGTTAAAACACGGTCGCATCAGATGTCACTTCTTTAGAATTTCTACGGAAATTTTGACAGGTTGTATCAACCTGTCCAATTCTGTGTAAAATGCTCACTTTTAACTACATTTTTTTTTTAGCTTTTCAGTTGCGATCGAACATCTTGCAGTATTAATACACCGTCACCATTACGGTACAATGTAGAAATTAGTGATAGAAAAATATATAAAAGATGCAAAGCTCAAAAAAAGGCTTCAGTCACAAGTACCCGCGCGGTGTTGTGTCATAATTAATGTTAATACTTTTTTGTAAAGAAAGGGGGTTGATGATAATGCGAAGGCGATAAATAAAAATGAATAATTTATTGATCGTTATTTTTTGCGATTAGCATTGTAATCTAATGAAGTCGGCCATTTTCAATGCAAATGATCAATAGTAGCTTTTGTTGTAGAAACGAGCCGATTGGATTAAATCATGGATACATACTTGTATACGTGCGAAATCATTTGCGTCTGTCAACGATTTATTGACTAAAAATGGCGAATTGTGCATTTTGCTACGTGTTTCCATATATCTGAGATAAACATCTTTGTAAAACTTCACTTTCGTTTCCTCGGGTTATTTACTTTGCCACAAAAATTCCTTCAACAAACTTCTGCTCTACATTTTCCCACTCACAACGTACTTTTTATCTTTTATTTGCATCGATTTTGCTTCAAGAAATTTCCAACTTATTTTTATTATTATTAATTTAATTTAATCTTCTTCCATTTCATTTTTTTTCCTCTTTAAGTTTGATTGCGTGTTTAACTTTTAAGTGGCAATAAAGTGTTTTTATTTCGGTTTAAAACCATGTAATAGTTGATCTGGACCATTTTGTTTCCACTTAATGGGATTTTTTTATATTTTTCAAATGGATGGCTTTTATTCCCATCCGTGATTTTTTTAAGGAGAATTATTGAACAGGGATAAGAAATGGAATCCGGATGGAATTGAAAATGGCATGCAAATGAAATGGTGCAAAATGCATGTATTTCTTGTTGGGGGAGGAGTGTGCGTATGGGATGTGTTTGCTGCTTGTCTATTAAGTATTTATAAGCGGATGAGTGCTCGCGTAGGATGAGAATACCAAGAATAATATGAGGGGTGTAATAAACAAGGAGCTGTTTTTAGCTCATGGTCTATCATGGTCCATCACCATCCGACATCAAGCTTAATGGATAAATTGATTAGTTAAGATGTGGCAATTGCAAAGATGATAAAAATAAATATATAATGTAGATTAGATTAAAAAATTTTATCTTAAGGCGAATTTTTCGATGTGATGGTGAGAGGTATTAATTTTGCAGAACTTGGGAGATTTCTTTGCGAAATTCATAAGAGAAGTTGTAAACGATAAATTGCCACACACAAAGGTGATCGCCAATTTGCTCTGGTCGCACTTTGAAGAGTAGAAAAATGGCGGTGTTACTTGATTTTAATAATTTATAAGTACTAATTGGTCATCCCATCCTTGGACGGATGGTTACTTCGTAACCTAGGTGTGACGGTGTTACCAGATGGTTGCCCCGTTTTTTCGTGCTGTAAATAACAACCCCGTTATACTAACACTACCACACCACACATTTCAATGGTTGTGCCGGGACTCGGGAGGTCGGTGCAGAATAAAATAACTGCTGCCGGTACAGCAGGATTTGGATTGTATAAAGTTTAGGCGCCATTTGCATAGTTGCACTGTTGACATAGTGCCACGGTCGTCTCATTGTCGGGGGAACAATACACAACTTTGGCCTTTTATTATATACAATGAGGAATGCAGAAGCGCACAAAACAACAATGCAGCCTGCAGCGCCACACCTCATTGCAAAGACTCAACCATTGCAACGTGCGTTGCAGCGTTATCATAACGGGGGAGCATGACAGACAACTCTAGCTTTTTATACACAGTAATAGCTAATTTCATTTGTCTATTTGAGAGGATATCAATATCTTTTTGGTTTTGTATTACTTGATAAACATCTATGACGTTGACATACTGTTTCTAAAATGTTCCATTTGGGGATTTAAGGGACATGCCCAGGGGCTGTAAATTTTTATTTTTGCTTTTTCGATTTAAATCACTTTGAGTAGGTTTTTAAAAAGCAAACGGTTGAGTAATCAGTTTGAATGGACAACCCACCGAACTGTACAGAATAATCTGAAATTGATTTGAGCTGAGCTGAGCTGTTGTCGATCGAAAATGAAAATAAGCTCCAAACAGTTGAAAAATTGAAAATCTCGTCCGAAAATCTGAAAGAAATATATTTGTTTTGTTTAAATTGAAGATAATTTGTCTTGATTTTGTTATTATTTGGTGGGTTGTGCAGCTGCTTAGTTTGTTTACAAAGAAATATGAATAAAGAGAATTTTTTTTTTCACTTGTCGGAAATTGTTTGTGTATGCTTCAAAGGAATTTGAGAAAAGGAATTTGAAAGCTTTTCCACTGCGAAATAGAAAGCTTAAATTGTCTTGTCATTGGAAAAGAGTAATGAGATAATCCAGATCCTTATATGGATATAATTCTGAAATTTAACCTAAAAAAATGTTTTTTCTCAAAAGAGTCCATTAAAAATTAAATCTTAATTCACTAGTTTACACCATTTCTCCCTCTAGCATATAAATAATCTAGACAGGAAAAAAAATGAACAGACTAAAGTTCACAGGCCAACACCATGAATCCTGTGCACTTTATGGATTACTCTGCTAAGCAAAAGTTAGAAAACCCAAAATTTTAATAAAAAAAAAAAAAAAAAAAATTAGGAATTATTATAAATTTGCACAATTTTTTTATTTTATCTTTTCTGAGTCTCTATTTACTCGATGCCGTCTAGAAATGAAACATGGTAAATATTTTTTTGCGCACTCTTTTTCGTCTTGAGTTTTTTCTTTAACATTAGGCGTTTCGAGTGTCGTTCGCACTGCACGCACCATTGGAGTTTGACGTAGGCAATAGTGCGTGGGCGGCTGTCAGATGAATTGCAAGCCGCTTCACTGATCTATGCTATAGAGACACATGGCGAAGAGAAAGTCAAAAACCTCATTAACCAAAAGAACATGCAATGTTACCTTTTTGAGGCGTTATTGACATTTTTTTTTTGAAAAAGGGGAAAAGAATAAACAGTTGTGAAATTGGGATTGAATTGATGAGGAAATCTGAATGAAAAGATTTAATTTTGAGTGGAAATCCAATTTCCTGAGTTGGAAAAATTTTAGTAATTAGGATTTCTTCCTTCTGCAATGTACTTAAAAGGTGAATGAACAGCCGGAAGTGGGCTCCTACAGCCAGCCGAGTAATATTGTAAATGGAATGGAGCAATTAAGAAACATGGCGGGAAGAAACCAGCAAGAGGAGGGGGCCATCAGCACCACGTAATTAAATGTAATAATGATATGACGCTGTGAACCAAGGTTGTTAGTAATAAAGCCTGCAACAGTTTTTGTCTCGCAGGAAGTGTGGAGATTTGTTAGTCATGTGTACATATATGAAAACAAAAGCGAATGCGGCCAAATTGAATTTGCGAAAAGATGGGAGTTGCAGGGATTAATTTAGAGTTATGGATGAATTGAGTGTGTTCTTTGTTCTCTGTCTTGCTCACTACCCATTCTATTAAATAAAAGAAGCGAAAATGCCACATGACTCACACTATGACTAGAAGAGATCCATATGCACTGAGGGGGCACTAGGGGGAGATGTAGAAAAAGTTTGATAGACTCCCCTTCTCCTCTTTGTGATTTATTGAACAGCTATGTTGATGAAAGAAAGTTTCAAGATGGAGGGAGTTTGGAGGTCATAGATTTCTCTGAGCTTTAGATATGTCAAAGTTTGTTCAGGATTTAAATCTGATTGAAGAAGAGGATATGTGATTGATATATGTGGATGGAGAGCAAATTCAAAATTGTTACAAACATTGTTACATTCAGGGTTGTGCGCATTACCTTCTAAAAGTAACTAGTCATTGGGCCTGATTGAATAAATAAAGAGTTTACTTAGTTTAAAGAGATGGTTGCGATGTGAGAATTTATGCTTAACTGTGCTTTTTGTATTCAATTTTTATTCTCAACTCAAGTTTTTGTATTCACAATTTTTTGTGTTCAATTTTTACGCTCAACTCAACTTTTTGTATTCAATATTTATGCTCAACTCGCTTTTTTGTATTGAAATTTCTTTTTACGTTTAACTCGATTTTTTTTATTCAATTTTCATGCTCTACTCAGTTTTTAGTGAATCAAGTCCTTTGTTGTACTAAGCCGACGGAGTTTGTCCAACACACTGATAATGAATAAAATATACTGCCGCTATTTTTAACCAGACATTTTTTTTGTGTGTGAATATATTACCAATATGTTTACTGGAAATATAGCATATCCTTTTTTGTTACAGTTATTACCGTTAAATTTTAAGTTATCGTTATTGTTACTGTTGCGGAACTACTATTAATACTTTTTCATACATTGATACGATAGCAGATGTTGAGTAACTCGCAGAAATCGGGCTATATAATTTGTAATTTGACCATGAATTGGAAATGCAGAGAGGAAGGAAGCAAATCGAATGAAAAGAATGAGGGAGAGAAGGGGAAAGAGAAGATCTACTGTATTTGTCACAATTGAAGGAAGAGACATTCTTTCTGAGTTTTCGATTCCGAGGACTTAAGCAAATTTCCGCTATATTTTGCTCTGATGGAAACCATCAACCACGTTGATTGCCAAACGGAAGCCGAGTAATTTGACGCTGGATCTTGGCCAACAAAATGTGATAGAATGAAGTTAAGAGACAATATGCTAATGTTATGTGTGGATAAGGTCGTGTATTAACTATTAAGATTATGTGTTAATGATAGAAAGGGTTGTGTATGTATAGGTTGAACTAATACCTGTTTGTTTGCCTTAAGAAAGGCTTGCTGTTGCCACAATGAGAAATCATCAATTTAGATACGCTTATCTAAATACGATAGAAAATGTAAATAAGTTAATTTATCAAGTTAAAAAGGGGATGGTCGGTTTCATGCTGCTTATCTTGTGATTTGCACAGTGACCATTGTGGTTATGGCAGTTTATTTTGAAATATAGTATTTCTATTCTATATTAATTTCATTTAAAAATTTTTTTTTGTTGTTGAATGGGTTGTCATTTATTTTAATGGCCGAATTCAGGAGTAAACAAACACTGGAATCTAAACATTAGTGTAAAATCTCACGATTTAAATTAATAGACAGTTTGCGATTTTTCGTACGAGACCAAAAACGAGATTTAAAAAAACGAATTTATGGAAAATTTTCGTTTTTTAAATCTCGTAAATAAAATGTCGTATCGTGTGTTTGCGATTTGTCACGAAACGTGTTACATACGACACACAAATCGGTGGC
>JH430174.1:3473-20411 GCA_000239455.1 Strigamia maritima
TGTCACATCGACACATGTCTTCCATATTGTCGCTTCCTTCGAATAAAGGTATTCGATTTTCACCGGTCTCAGATTGGTCCAGCCGTTCTTCCACCAACCATCTGCTAGAATCGGATTTGTATGCTCCATGTAATCTTTTTTGTGATATCTTACAACCAAATCGCCTTCTTTTATGTATGTATAAACGAAGAAAGAGTTCTTGTAAACTTTGGCAGTTGATAAATCCGACGTCAGGTGGTGCAGAGGAATTGGAGCAAAATATGGCCATCCAGATCCAACTTCTACCAAATAGAAATCTTCTTTTCTTGAATGTGTGCGGTTTGCACAGTCCTAGCTTGGAGGAATGAGCGGACTGCGCTGGACACCTTCGTCATGTAAGTAGCAGAGACGACGCTGTATTTGGGTGTTTGGCCTTTATTTACAGTTGTCTAGGGGTTCAGCATCAGCCTCCACCTGCTACTCATATGCCTGTACCAGCGGTATGAGCTAATCAAACTCGACCCACGGACCATGGCGGTTGAACCAAGGTCCGTGCGGTCGAAATAACTTTAACCATGCTGCAACCCGATCTACAGACTTGCTGCCACTGTTCTCGCTCATGGAGGCGGAGCCCAGAGAACTGGGAACCCGGGCTTCATGGAGGAACCAGGGAGTTGGAGGAGCTTGGCCAATGCATGTCTGCACTGGTTGCTGGCTCTGTAATAACTGCTGTCTCTGGATCCTCTCTGCTTCTACTTGCCTTCCCAGACTTCCTGTCTTGACCGGAAGTGGTCATGTCCGTCCAGTCCACTAGGGGGACATGACGCGGGCCGTTGCTGTGCGCTTGGGTAGTGACACGGTCACAAATGTTATTTACAACACAAATTGCATGATCATCTTGGGAAAATATTGTGCCAACTGTGATATACACTTCGTAGTCGAGGGATTTCAGTAGCAAATACATGAAGATGGCGTTGTATAGGCAAACTCCGCCACAGCCTTGTAGATGGAAATTGATGATTTCTGGAATGGTTGGTAATCGTTGCTCTCGTTTGGTCAGGCATAACTGATCGATGTTTTGAAAGGGAATGAAAGGGATTGACAATTGTACTAATCGATTATGACGTGTGTTTTCCCAATTTAAGTCGTTTAATAACCAATTGTGACATTGCATGCATGATACGTGACATTTATCAGTAATTGTTAGTGTCGTCTGCAAAAACTCGATGTAGCAGACGACAATATTGATCTTTGAGTGACTGGCAACAGGTGGCTTGTCTAGATGACATCACCTGCTGTCAATCAGTTCTTAGTGACACCAAGTCAGGTGTTCACTTGCTTGTAAATCCGCCAAAATGGCGGTCCGCATGCCGAGTTGGCATGAACCGGAATAAACTTTTAGAAAGTTCGTTTTATTACGTGTCTGGTTTATTATTTTGCTTGTTGCGATGTAATAAATCGCCCATCGGCTAATTGGGACGTGTGCGACGTGGCGAAGCCGAGGGCCAGTGTAGGCCGCAAATCGAGCGAGAGGACGCAGTACGGAACGAGCGAGTTCGACCAGCGGGCCGCGAGTGAGGAAACGCGGCAAGAAAAACAAGAGTTTGCGTCGAAAATATCGAGAAGCGTTTTTGGCCGTTTTTGCATCGTTTTTCACGGGAATTTCGAGGCGTTGGGTCCAGGTCGTTTTCAAACGACACGTGTTTCGCCACGCCAAAGGGAGCGATAAACTTTGCAAAGTTAAGCAAATAGACCACTGCGATATAACCGAAGACTCAACCGAACAACCGAAGAACCCTAGACAACAAACCAACCACCCGGATTCAGACTAAATCAGAATAACTTCTAGTTTAGCATCCAACCGTGACCGAACCGAATTCAGGACCCGCGATAATATTTTATCGCATTAAAACTCGTAAATTCGTTAACAATAGATCGAGATAAATCTCAATCCTATCTGTATAAAGTTAGACCTAGTTTAATAAAGAATTACGTTTATTTTATATCGCTCGTATTATTCAATTCTCGTTAATCGCTATAAAAAGGATAGACAAAGGTTACGACAGGGTTTGGGTTTGTACAATTAAAAATTATAAGTTTACACTCATAGAAAAAATGTTTCCCTTTTACTCCATTTTGTTCCATGGCCAACTCTCACATTTAAAAGAGTAATAATACTTCAATTTCAGAGTTTTGATATCGTAAAACGGGGTGAATAGGAACTGCGGTGTCAATAGGAACGGTCACATGAAAGTTATAAGTTGTGTTATATCTCTCAAAGTTGATATATTATTTCATTCCAATAATTTTTATCATAAAGTCCATGCTTTTCTCTACAATTTAGGATGTTAAGATTATTCATAAATGTTTATGTTTCCTGAAATTTCCACCAGACAAAATTGCCGCACCCATGTTTTTAGCAAAATAACGTAAGGTTCTATAACTTTGCTTAGAAGTAAAAATCAACAAGCCAGCCAGACTTGATATTCAAACAATATGTGAGAACAATACTTAACCCTCGGATATACAAGCTTTAAAAACAACATTAGTGGATAACCCATAAACACAATCATGTTCATATTTCGGGTCAAGTAGTTAAAGCGCTGTTGCATTTGGTTGAAAAAACTGCCGCTGTTAGCGCTAGTTTTTTCCAAAAACGGCCACTGCACATGCGCACAGAGTTTCATCTTTACTTGGCTTTCCTGCTTTACAATCTTTTTTCAATGTGATCGTCTGCTAGTAACCCTAAACAGAAGCGCTTTAGCCAATATGCAGTGGAGCCGGCTTTTTTTTCTGCTGGAGTTTTAAGGGGCTAAAATTTGCCGATCAATTATTTTAATAAATATCAAAGCAAATACTTCAAATTTTTTTTTACATAAAGTTTATTAGTATTTGAACAAAGTCAGAAAATTTCAGCTTCATAAGATAAGCCAAAAAAAAATTTTCCTATTCAAGAAAAGAGCTGAACACAATTGTGTCATAGGTTGCCCATCTAAGGATTAAACACATTGTGTTAAAAGGATTATTAAATTTGATTGTTAGTTTTTTTTTATTAGCAAAAATGTGTAACAGTGCAATAAAGCCACATGAAGTGGGGTGGATAGGGACAGCAGAAACGTCATGGTTTGTTAAAATTTAATGTTAACTGTTCACAATGGCCAAAATAATCATACGATTCCATACCGTACCATACCTATTACACATTGTCTATTAATTATCTGTGATTGAAATAAAACTGAAGATTATTTTTGAATCATTTTCCATGTTTTTTAAACTGAAAAATAAAGTTGTATGTCATTTTCGTTTTTTAAAAACTTTTTTTAAGTCTCTAATCGCCTCCAGAACTGAACATATAGGATCTTGCATTGAAAATGATACTTGTTTCTTTTCACCCCAACCTACAAGTTGAATAGGGACACTTTTCAAATTTTTAAAAACAGTATTAAGATTTACAGGAAAAATATTTCCCTTGGTAAATACGTAGTGTCATAAACTACACCTTTAAAAAAAATGGGTACCACAAGTAAATTTTTTAATTAGTTATAGCCCAAAAACCGTAAAAACCATACCTATTCACCCCATTTTACGGTATTCCATCCTCATCGTCTCATTCTTTGTCAGCTTTATATGAATTGCCAGCCAAAGCGCATTATGATAACACTACCAAACGACCACATAATTCATTGGTTGAGTCATTGCAATGAATCATGGGCATTGTATCATTGTTGCCATTGTTGCGGCGATTGTTGCCAATCATATAATTCATCGTAGACAGGAGGGGTTGGGGTATTGGACCTCTAAATTTAATACTACTCAATTTCATAAGTTTATGAAATGTTGAAATTTTGAGTCGGAAAACATGGAAATTTCTTAAAAGCTGTAATACTGACGGACAAATGGTTTTAAGAGGATTTATCGGAATGATAGAGCTATCATTTCGTTTAAAATTTTTGAAGATTGATTAAGTAGTTACTGAGAAAAAATTAAAAACCACCACAATCAGGTTTTTGCAATTTTGACAATATCTTGAGAACTGTTGAAGATAAAATTAAAAATTAAACTGATCTTGGATGTTCAATTTCTTGGGCAACTTTTCTAAATTGGATGTATGGGATTGCGAAGCTCTCAAAAAAGTCATAATGGAGCTATGTAATTGTTGTCAACAATCAAAATTTTCAAAAAATCATTCTGACCAGAATTCTTGATGAATTAAGTCATACATCCTGGATGTGTTAGAGGTATGTATACAGTTAAACATTCTGGAGTATCATTGGATTTGGAATAAAATTTTGGTCACAATGATTTTTTGAAAATTTTGATTGCTGACAACATTACATAGCTCCATTATAACTTTTTTTGAGGGCTTCGCAGACCCATACATCCAATTTAGAAAAGTTGCCCAAGAAATTGAACATCCTAGATGAGTTTAATTTTTAATTTTATCTTTAACAGTTCTCGAGATATTGTCAAAATTGCAAAAACTTGATTTTGGTGGTTTTAATTTTTTTCTCAGTAACTACTTAAATGAATCTTCAAAAATTTTACATGAAATGATAGCTTTACCATTCTTATAAATCCTCTTAAAACCATTTGTCTGTCAGTATTACAGCTTTTAAGAAATTTTCATTTTTCTGACTCGTTTTTTCAACATTTCACAAACTTATGGCGGCGGGGTGTAGAATTCATTGTCATCAGCAACGGTCCATGTGCCAAGTTGCAGCTCGATTGGATGACGGGAAGTCGGTCAATCGGCCCACCAGAGATTTGCATTCAAACACTCAAAAGTAATGTTAATATTATTTAAAAATAGTCTAAAAAGTTGACACCTAGTGACAAATCTCATCAATAATGTGTTGCGCATGCACATAACAAAAGAGTTACTCCAACCACAGTTGGAATGAATTCCTTCAGAAATGAAATTTCTAATCATCTTATTTTACCTCGTGTGCATGGTTTGTAAGTTATATTTCTTCTTCTTCTAAATACATTTCTAATTTATCAACATTGACAATTGTATTATTATTATTACTATTATTATTATTATAGTAATGGCGTATGGTCACTGTAACCATCACAACTGTAATGTCTGGTGCAGCCTTATAGGCTATCCTGACGGCGGAAACTGCGCAAACACAATTTATTCTCCATGTTCGTGCAAGGGAAAAAAGTCCACGTACGAGTAACTAGCAGTCCAGTTAAACCCTCTGACACCAAGTGATACGCGATACCATCTCGCCAATGCGATAAAAATTGAGATTTTAGGCATTGGAAGGTTCTCGAAATTCTGGTTTATGCTAATTTAGAAACCAGTCTTTAAAAATTTATTTAAATTTCTACTATTTTGTTTGTTTTTTTTTGTTTTTTAAAAAGATAATGTTTTGAAAACTGAATAATATTTTATGTTAATTGAGTATAAATAAATTTAGAAATTATATGTATATAAGTATTTGTTAAAACATGTCTTTGTTCTTCCAGCTGTGGACAACGAAGCTGGGATACAAATTGATTTTTCAAACATGTTCTGAAAATAAATTCCACCATTTTTAAGCGATACTGGAAATTATCTATCGTGAAATTTTGATGGCGAAATTTTTGGCGGTCGTTCATGTGAGGTCAAGCACTGAGGGGGAGGTTGGGATAACTGATTGTGTGATGAATTTGATTGGTGATGATACTAGTAGGAGAAGTGGGTTCGAAAAAATTTCAAATTTAGAATTAGAAGTAAAATGGCTTTTACAAGTTTTAGACATCACAGTTATTATTGGTCCATTGGATCAAAGATTACTAAAAATCCTTATGCTTAGTTCCCACTTGGCAGAAATTACGGCAGAAAATTTTCTGCTGCAGAAAATTTTGAGTGTAGAAAGCAGCAGTGTTTATGAATTGCCTTCCTTAGGTGGCATCCATTTTTAAATTCTACTTTTCTGCATTTTTTTGCCAACTTTTCAGTCCACATACTTTTCTGCACTCAAAAATTTCTGCAGCAGAAAATTTTCTGCCGGAATTTCTGCCAAGTGGGAACTAAGCATTAAATAATTTTTAAGAGATTTTTTTGAAAAATATTTTTGGATTAAAACCCAATGCTGAAGTTCTGAAAACGAGCAGACACCAATATGAAAAAGAGACCAAATCGAGAATTTGCACGATTGTTACCAGTTGTGACTTATACCCCATTCATTTAACATGTGCAGAGAGAGAGGGAATTAAGTTTATGCGACTTAGGCCTTACACGTCTCACAAACTGAAACGGACATGCTGTACTACATCTGACCAATATACAAACACATTTGACCATTGATAAACACTACATTCGTACATTCCATTGCAGAATGGAATGCAGTCTTACATCATCAAAGAATTGGTTAAAAACACAAAGACAAAAGCCACAGAAGAGAAAGAAGAGGAAAAAAGAAGGGAAGACAAATAACCAGAGGGCACCACTGTAGAGGAAAAACAAAGTGCTGCAGTGAGGCCACAGGGGAGGCCACAGGGGAGGCCGGGATTAGAAGTTTTCTCCCCCACTTAACATGGGCATAATAGGGAATACCAGCGCCTGCCAGCAGTGCCAACAATGTACCTCACCAAGCTCTAAAGCTAGGTTTACACCTGGTTCACACTGGCAGTGACAGTAGAGAAGTAGCAGCAGCGGGGTGCATTGTGGGACGAAAGTAGTCCAAAAGTAGCAGCAGAGAGAAGTAAAGTAAAGTAGTGAAAAATGCTCACTATGTTGCACACAAAAATTAAAAAATAAATAAAACTATTTGGTAAAAGTTTGGCATGAATTTTGACACAGACATTGCAGTACCTAAAGCTAGCTTAAAAACCAATATATATTACTGTAAGCATTTCTATAAATGCATTTCTATAAATGCAATTTTATTAATGAAAGTTTACATTTTTCTTCTTAGAAAATTATTAAATTCAATAGTGACCAAAAAAAAAAATCGTACAATTTCGTTTTTGGGCAAATAATTTTTACATACGGTACCTTATATTATTAACTTCACTTGTGTATGTATTTATTGGTTTGGTTCAAAACATGGAGCTTCATGTCATCCATGAAGTGCTCCAATTTCAATTTGCAGTTCACTTTTTCCATGTCTTAACCTAACCTAATCTAGGTGAAATGGACTGGAAATTGAAATTTGAGCACTCCATGGATCACATGGGCTCCATGTTTTGGACTAAGCCATATTTATTTGTGAAAAGCACCAATCACCAGGGTTGGCCCCACTATTATTAGCGGTAGCGATTTTACTAATCTATGAAATGGATAAATGGATAAATGGATAAATGGATAAATGAAATGGAATCTAGCGGTAGCGGTTTTCTGCTATTTTTCCATTAAAAAATGTTCTCAAATGTTCTCAAAAGGAAAAAATAATTTTTTTTTCCAAAATGCTTTTAATAGGAGAAAATAATTTTTTTTTTTCGAAAAAAAAACAACAATTAATGTTTCAGGAAAAAAAAGTATGTGGCATTTTTTAATCAAAGTCTTGCAATGCTACATAGCTTTTTTTCTTTTTTTATTTTTCGAAAAAAAAAAAATTTTTTAAGAGCATTTTGGGGAAAAAAATTATTTTCTCCTTTTTAGAGAATTTTGGGGAAAAAAAATTAATTTTCTCCTTTTTAGAGCATTTTGGGAAAAAAAAATTATTTTCTCCTTTTTAGAGAATTTTGGGAGGGAAAAAAATTATTTTCTCCTTTTTTAGAGAGCATTTATGAAATAGTGTTAATAGAAGGTATGTTTTCACTTTTAGATAACTTCACATTTTTTTAGTTTATATTATAGACTGTTATCTCCACTATGGTGGCGCTGGTGTACTACATAATTTTATATATACATGATATATATATTATTATTACTATTATTATATTATCATATATATTACATATATTATTTGCATAATTTTTTTCCTCTTTTTAGAATATTACTTAAAATAATGATCATCATAAAATTAATTCTATTCAACAGACGTAAAGACAACTTATCAATTTTAATTAATTTGATAATTATAATGAATAGATTTTAATTAAGAGTCAAGAATAAAAAAAGCTACTGTAAAATTTTATTGATTATGCACACGCTCAGCTTAAAAGTATAAAAAAAGGATTTGATTCGAGTGAGTTTATTCTTCAAGCACTTCCAACTACAGCAGCGCATAATATGAAATTTCTTTTCGTCTTAATCCACCTTGTTTGCATCATTGGTGAGTTATTATACCTTTGCATCTCATTTTAACTAGGTGCGTTCAATTTGATTTAGATGAATTAACTTAGTTGACTTAAACTCATTACAAGAGACGTTTTTGATGTCATAGTTAAGGCAAATGACTCGCTTAAGGTAATTAATCTCACTTAAATTGCGTTCAATATTGCCTGAATAAAATTCTTAAGTGTGTAGTTGACTTAAAGTAACAGGATATGATGTATTTGACGTCATATTCATCTAAAACCTCCTACTTTAGACATCTTAACTTAAGTTCCCCAATTCGTATCTTAAGTTAAAATGTCTAAAGTAGGAGGTTTTAGATGAATATGAAGTCAAATACATCATATCCTGTTACTTTAAGTCAACTACACACTTAAGAATTTTATTCAGGCAATATTGAACACAATTTAAGTGAGATTAATTACCTTAAGCGAGTCATTTGCCTTAACTATGACATCAAAAACGTCACAATTCGTATCTTAAGTTAAGATGTCTAAAGTAGGAGGTTTTAGATGAATATGAAGTCAAATACATCATATCCTGTTACTTTAAGTCAACTACACACTTAAGAATTTTATTCAGGCAATATTGAACACAATTTAAGTGAGATTAATTACCTTAAACGAGTCATTTGCCTTAACTATGACGTCAAAAACGTCACTTGTAATGAGTTTAAGTCAACTTCGCAGTTAAGTCAACTAAGTTAATTCATCTAAATCAAATTGAACGCACCTAATCATTCATCACAATTTTGAATTTCTATTTTTTTCCTCACCATAGCAATGGCATATGCTTGTGACGAGTGGGGATGTAATTTTACATGCACTCAAAATAAAAAAGGTGAAGGATCCTGCCAAAAATATTATGGTTGTAGATGCAAAGGCGTCAAATATGACGACAACTAGCAGCCCAGTTAAACCCTCTCGTTACTTTTAGATTTTTCCACCAATTTCAATCAATATGAAGATTTTAGGTATTAGGGGGTTCTCAAAATTCTGGTTTATGCTAATTTGCGAATCAGACTTAAAATTGTTTTTGCTTTTTAAATTTATTTAAATTTGTACTATTTTTAAGTTAAATTTTGAAAAATAATAATAATCTTGAAATTGAAAAACAGTATAAATAAATAAATAAAATTTAAGAAAATTATAACTATTTGTTGTTTTTTTCTTCAGCCACCAGTGGCCAACAAAACTGTTAGGAGTACAAAATGATTTTTTTAAAGCTGTTACAAAAAAAAAAAATGTTTCGACTATTTTAACATGTACTCAAAATTATTCGGTCATAAAACATTGACGTTGAGAACGAAAACTTCCATATCCAACCGTGGCCTCCCCTGAATACACCATTGTAACTCTGTTTTTCCGCTGCAGTGGAGCTAATGTGTCGTCTGGAGACAAAATACAAATTTACTTTTTTTCCCTGGACTAAATGATTAAAAATATCATTCATTTATAATGCTAATTTAATGTATTAAAAATGCTATAAAAAACATATATATAAAAACAAAATCATACTAATAAAAAAATAAAAATAAAAAATTGAAGTGGCGTAATTCGATTTAATCAATCTTCGAAATAAAAATCGCTATCATCATTATCGTCTCGATAATTCTCATAATCGATCGACGAATCAAACTGCAAAGCGTGTTTGGTTAATTTCGTTTCGGATTTCTTTCTGTTTTTAGTCGCTTGTTCTACTGATTTCTCCTGCTAAAGAAAAAAAACAACAAAAGTTGAAATTAAAAGGGCAAATTTTCGCTGGGAAAATGAAAAATTCTTGGAATTTTCTCAGTTATTTAATCAAATCAAACACAAATCGACATCTTACCCTGAACCTTTTGTGCACGTGAGGCCCCTGACCTTTCTTCCTGCGATTATGAATGTAACTATCCACTTCTTTCCTGAAAAAGCGGAAACATCACGTTATCTGAACCCAACACACCCTCCAGGGGCAAAACTGACCCCAAATAAACCTGCAACATTTCATTTCTGGCTAATTATTAACTCCCGATATCCGAAATCGAGTGTCAAAATTTAAAAATGTTAGAATTATCACGTGAGAAATGAATTTTAGCGAGATTGCATTCAGTGCCGGCGGAAAAAATCAATGGGGTTCTTGAAAATTGTTTAAATGGATAAATTGGAGTGGTATTTGATTATTGTATTTTAAATTTCTGATAAAATTCTATAGAATTTGATGAATTTAAGCTAATTTTGATAAGTTTTTGATGAATTTCGTCAAAATTTGATAAGTTTTTGATGAATTTAAGCTAGTTTTGATAAGTTTTTGATGAATTTCGTCAAAATTTGATACATTTTTGATAAATTTATAAAATTACTTTGAAATTCACAGAAAATGTATCAAATTTTTACAAAAATCATGAAATTTTTTTTAAAAATTAAGAAAATCATCAAATTTTTTTTCAAAAATTAAGAAAATAAAAAAATTTCAACAAAAATCGAGAAATTCTATTGAATTTCGACAAATTCCGATACATTTTTAAGGGAACGAAACATAATTTAATACATTTCTCTTATATTTCTATTAAATTTCGTCAAAAAAACCAAAAATTTTAAATAAATTTTGGCAAATTTGAAAAATTTCAATGAATTTCTACACAAAATTTAGAAATAATGTTCAAAAACATCAAAATTCACAAATTTCTAAACAAGACCCCCACCACTAAATGCACTCGCTGTTAAATTTTATAAATAACCAACCAGAAATAAAACCAACAGAAGAAAAAAAATTATTTTCAATAAAAAAAAAATAAACTTTTTTTCCCATCTTTCAGCCACCACTCATTCTCAACCTTCGAAATAATTCATCAGATAAAGGCTGACAGAATGAACTATCAGGTTCGGGTGTACGATGTCGCGACGCCGGTTTCGGCACGGGAATCCGAGCATTCGGGGTGACAACGCTGTACGAATCCGACAAACTCTCCAAATCCGTCACCGACTCTCTGGTAGGTAATTTCTGCAATTAAATAAACAAATTTTAAAAATATAATTAATAAAAAGCCCAAAACTCGACTCATACAATCATTTTGCCGACATTAAAATCCGATGCGGTGAAAAAATCGGCTTCGAAGTTCTCATTGTTGTGCCTGATCGCTTCCAGGACCTGTCGTTGACGCGAGATGGTTCCGGGACGAGCGGTTATCATTGGTGCGGGTTTCTGCGGCTGATTTGTGGTCTCTCTTGATTGTTTTGTGACTTTGGGTGGCGATTTTACTGGTTTTTCCTGAGTTTTTCGCCCTTTTTGTGAAATTTTCGGGAGTTTTAGAGATGTTTTTTTAAGTTTTGTTGGAGTTTTGGATTTTTTCGTCATTTTCTTTGGCGTTTTCGGCCTATTTGGTGATGTTTTCGTTGTTTTCCGTCGGGTTTTCGCTTCTTTTTCAGGTGTTTTCAGTGTGTTTACTAATTCTGAAATTTTCCTTGCATTTTGTCGAGTTTTCACTTCTTTTTCGGGTGTTTTTGCTTCTTTTTCAAGTGCTTTCGCTTCTTTTTCAGGTGTTTTCACTGTGGTAAGTCGAGTGTTTACTAATTTTGAAATTTTTCTTGCATTTTGTCGAGTTTTCACTTCTTTTTCAGGTGTTTTTGCATCTTTTTCAGGTGTTTTCGCATCTTTTTCAGGTGTTTTCGCATCTTTTTCAGGTGTTTTCGCTTCCTTTTCAGGTATTTCCACTTCCTTTTCAGGTGTTTTCACTTCCTTTTCACTTGTTTTCACTGTGGTTATTCGAGTGATTACTAATTCTGAAATATTCCTTACATTATGTCGAGTATTCATGTCTTTTTCTGACGTTTTAAGTCGAGTGAGTACTACTTCCGGAATTTTCCTTGCATTTTGTCGAGTATTCACTTTTTTTTCTGGTGTTTTAATTCGCATCATTACTACTTCCGGAATTTTCTTTACATTTTGTTGAGTTTTCGCTTCGTTTTGTCGACATTTCACTACATTTTCTTGAGTTGTCTCTATTTTCTGCACATCTTTAACCACTTTCCCACTTTTTTGTCCATGCTTCGGCATTTTTATTTTTACAGGTAATATTTGTTTTCCCACGTAATCATGCCTCACACGTGATCGTGTTCTCGTTGCAGGACCTTCATAAATCCCACTGGGACCATTTTCTCGAGTATTTTCCTGAATTTGACCGTTAATTCGAACCATTTGCCGCCTATCGACCTTTTCAAGAGCTTTTTCCGGTACCAATTCCGCAGTTTTGTCTTTTTTCTTCGTGTTTCCAGCGCGTAAATCTTTTTTCTCCATCGCATTCTGCAAAAATTAACATTACAGTAATTATTATTATTGTTAAAATAAAAAAATTTCGCTTTAAACCTGATATTTCAATCGTGAATCTGCCGCAGAGTTCTTAATGTCTTTTTCCACACCATTAATAACTAAACATGTCGATTCGTCCAGTCGATGCTTTATGTACTGATTCTCCCAGTGTTTTAACCGTGGAAAAACAATCCGCCCGCTCCTGGTTCGAAGAAATGAATTCGGATCGATTTGATCGACCGATTTTTCAAATTTTGCTAAAAACAAAAGAAAATGAAATCAAAAATTCGAATTCAACTAAAAAAAAAAACAAATAAAAAAATACACAATTCGGCATTAAAATCCGTCTTCTTATATCGTACATTCCCCGACTTCCTACAAACAAAACAAAATAACAATTAAAAAAAATTCAAAAACTTCAATTATTTAAATCAAAAAAATCAAAAAAATCACGTGTTTGTGTTTCCACCCAACAAAAGCGCCTTCCAATTGACTGGAAAACCATTGCCAAACTTAACCGCTACTCCTTTAGGTATTCCTTTCAAAAAAATACAAAAATACAAAATAAGGTAAAAAAAAAAATCAAACTAAAACTTTAAAAATTCACTTTTCTTAACCCTTCCTTCGCCCATCCGTCCTAACAAACAATAATCCGTCCCAGATGCTGTTCGAACAATGTTCCTCTTAATCCTCTGCTCAATTCTCGACGATTGCCATAATTTCGGACATATATCCTGCCTTAAAAAAAAAAATCAAAAAAAACTATTAATAACATCATCTAAAACATTTTAAAAAATCAAAAATTCATTAAATACGTCTTAAATCCTTCGAGAAAAACCTTTCCACAATTAACAATAACGCTCCAATTATACAATGTGACCATTTTATCATCATTTTGGACATTTCCACGTCGTTTATCACGTTTTTCACGTTTTTCATGTCGTAAATCAACATTATCTCGAATAATAATACGTTGATTATCACTATTTTGGTCATCTACATCGACATTTTCTTCATTATTATTGTTATCACAACTATTAGAAGGATAATGTGAGCGTCGATGGTTGAAAGTGAGTCTCCTCGATTGATACGACACATTTGAAAACGAAATTTGCGGCGTCAACGCGGATATATTGTTGCAAATTGTATCGTTGTGCACCGGCATCTTATCTCGGTTAACTAAACTGCTACTCCCAGGATTCCTCTCATGCAATTCAAGTTTCCTTATCCATCTTTCCGCTGCTTTGATTAACGAATCTGATGATGTCGTGATGCTCTCCGCTTCCATGCGGCATTCGTCCTGATCAAAATAAAAAATTTTATCAATAAAAATTCATCTGATTAACTAAAAATATTTACCTCGTAGTGATATGATGGATAGTCAGGTGAATCAGTGATTAATTTCATTTGAATATGGTTAAAAGAGGACTACATTACAGTTGAATAGAGTTTTGGTTGTTTCCCGCCAGAAGCGCCTATTGCGATTCCTCGATTCCTATTGGTTAAAAGCTTTGAATAAGATCCTGAACTGTCTATAGTTGAGTGTTTTAGTACTAGGTGGAGGTAGTTTTTGAAATTTAAGCCAATGGGAATTGAGGATTTAGTTATGTAATTTTAAAATGGCCAATCATGCGTTGATGCTATAAGTTGAAATGTTTGGTGGTTATTTCAAGATGTCTACCAACAATCAGCCGAAAAGGCAATCGGTTTGGCAATATATTATTAATGTGTTTTGTTTGTTTAATTTGGATTAATCGATCATTTTTATATGTAGATTTTGAAGCAGGCGAAATCGCCGAATCGATCAGCTCTACAGGATCTTGATCTGGAACTGAATTTGCAGGTACTTTCGTATTTTGACACATTTTATTTATTCATTTAAATTTTAATGTTTAAAATTTAAATATTTAGCAAATTGATGAGACGAAAACGATTCGTATTCCACCTCGCCGAGTCAGTTTTGCGTCTAAATACCAAATAAAGTGGGTGAAGTAATTAGAATTTATTTCATAATTTGTTTAAAATTTAATCGTTTTTACTATTTTTTTTTTTTTTGTTTACAGAGAATTTTGCGTTGATTCAGAGTCGTTGGGAATATCAAACAGAACTGAACATGCTACGAGTAAATATCGGTTTATTTATAATAAAAAAAAATTATTTTTAATATTTTTTACGTTTTTTTATAGTTACTGGTTCGGATGAATCGTCCTACAACTCAACTGCCGTTGAAACATCAAAGTAAAAATCCGTTTTTAACATATAAAAACAATTTTTTAATTTTTTTTTTTTTTTTTGTAGTGTAAAATTGCGAGCTGAAGGACTGGAACACTTACTAAGTGGAAAAATCCACAATTCCGGGCAAAATTTCGACGATAACAATTTTATCGATGAGGCATTGAACAATTCTTTACATTTTTATTATCAAAATTAATCCATTATTTAAATATTTTTAGTTTTCGTGCTCTGTAACGACGCGTAAACGTCATCCAACGTCATCAAGCACTCACGGAAATCCAGAAAATCTTAAACGACATCGAAATTCGTGTGAAAACTTTGAAAAAACTCAAATTTTCGACGAACATAATGACATGTCGATGACCCAAGTCCACGGCGGAATAATCGAAGACGTGAAATATTCATCGCAATTTATTCTCAACTCGTTGATCAACACAATATCTCAAACCAGTATCGATTTGGATCGGTCAAGAATCTCCCGCTGGAACCCCGAAAAAGAAAACATGTGCACCATAATGTCTACTGACGACGAGGCAAGCAATCGAACCGAGAGAAAGGAAGACGAGGAAAAAAATTGTTATTTTGATCAGCAAGGCACTGAAATGGAGTTTACCGAATGCTTGACGGGGTACATTGAGCAAAACAAACCTGAAGAATCCAAATCGGTCGCGAAAAATTCAAATGAAAGGCGGAAAACTATTTTATTCGATGATGGCGAAGATATGGAGTTTACGGAGGTCGCTACACATGTTATAAATGAGAAAAAGCAATCGAAAATCGGGAAAAACAGAAGAAAAAGCATTTTATTTGATAATGGCGAAGATATGGAGTTTACGGAGGTCGCTACTCATGTTATAGATCAGAAAAACCAATCAAAAATTGGGAAAAACAAAAGAAAAAGCATTTTATTTGATGGAGGCGAAGACATGGAGTTCGTCGAAGTCACAAAACATCTGGTAGATGAGGAAAATCAATCAAAACGTGAAAAGGACAAACGAAAAAGCGTTTTATTCGAGGACGGTGAAGACATGGAGTTTACAGAGGTCGCTACACATCTTATAAATGAGAAAAACCAATCGAAAATTGAAAAAACAGAAGAAAAAGCATTTTATTCGATGATGGCGAAGATATGGAGTTTACAGAGGTCGCTACACATCTTATAAATGAGAAAAATCAATTGAAAATTGAAAAAGGCAAACGAAAGAGCGTTTTATTCGAGGACGGCGAAGACATGGAGTTGACTGAAGTAGGTTTACACTTGTCGATGGATGTGGGGTCAGCAAAACGAGATATTTCAGCGTTTGAAGTGCAAAAAAGTGTTATTTTGAATGAAAAATTGCAATTAACGCCACTTAACGATGAAATTGATGAAAATAAAAGGGAAAATGTCGTTGAAAAGACTCGGAGCATTGTTCTTGATTGTGACGAAAACATGGAATACACCCAAACGGCTAAAAATATTTCCGGCATTGGAGATTCGATGAAAATCGTAGAATTACAACGGAAAAAGGAGGAAACAATTCTGAATATTGAGAAACACGAAGTAAATTCGATTAAATCGTGCGAAAAACCTGCTATTTCGACTAAATCGTGCGAAAAACCTGCTAATTCGATTAAATCGTGCGAAAAAGCTACTAAATCGTGCGAAAAACCTGCTATTTCGACGAAATCGTGCGAAAAATCTGCTATTTCGACCAGAGTGTTGCAGTTTCTTATGACAAATGAAGAGAAAAGTGAAAAACGGTCATTCAAATTACCCGAAAACGAAAGATCGACTACGGAATTTTTAGATGTGTCGGGCAGAAGTTTTGTAACGGACCAAAGTCTGATGGATTTGTCGTTGCACGACACGCCGACTGTCGAAGAACTAATTTGCGATGAAACATTTCCACTCGTGTCGGAATCGTTGAATCAGAGCTCCCAATTGCAGTTACCCACGTTACCTACGACGGAGATGAGTAAAATCAGCGCAGTTGAGTTGATAACGCCACAACATCAAAGACAGTTGGATGAAACGAAATATTTATCGAAAAATATTGGTTTTTCTTGCGATAAATTGGATAACGAGCGGAAGCGTTTAGTTTCATCCGCTGTGTCGATATTAAATGTCGACAGTGAAGTGTCAATGATTGAGAATAATTCGCCGATGGAAGAACTACTCGATGAGGTTTGTATTTCCTTTAAAGAAGAAATATTACTGTTATTTTTTTTTTTTTTTTCTTTTT
>JH430174.1:20742-37910 GCA_000239455.1 Strigamia maritima
GGATGACAAAAATTGATTTTGGATGACAAAAATTGATTTTGGATGACAAAAATTGATTTTGGATGACAAAAATTGATTTTGGATGACACTAATTGATTTTGGATGACACTAATTGATTTTGGATAAAAAAAAATTGATTTTGGATAAAAAAAAATTGATTTTGGATGACAAAAATTGATTTTGGATAAACAAAAATCGATTTTGGATTAAAAAAATTGATTTTAATGACAAAAATTGATCTTTGATATAAAAAAATGAGAAAAATCGATTTTTAATGAGAAAACTTGATTTTTAATGATAAAAGATTGATTTTTGATGGAAAAAAATTAAGAAATTGAGTTTTCAGAATTCTTATTTCTATTTAACAGTTGAAAATCAATTAAGTTTAATGTTGGATTCGGTGCCGTCGCAATACGAAATCGATGAAATACGTAAATTAGACGCTGAAATCGAAGAAAAAGAGAAAATACTTGAAGAAAAGAAGAAAGAGTTGGCAAAAGTAAAAGAAGAAGTTGAATTATTGCGACCAGTCTTTGACAGGTTGCAAACTGAGTCGGATTCGGCCGCGAAGGAAAAGCAAGAGGCGATCGATAGTTTTGAACAATTCAAAGAGCAGACTTATGAAATGCATCGGCGAGCGCACACCGAGTGGAGCTACCGAGAAGGCGATTTTGAATCGCACGATGAGACCGGTTTCTCAATTTCGTATTTCAACCGGTCGCTTCTACTCGAAGTCGCATATGGAGAGAAAATTGAGGCGCCTGAATGTTTATCGCATTTACCGGCGTTTACCATCACCTCGATTACATTGAAACCTAATCCAAGTATTAATTTCTTTATATTTCATTGATTTTGATTTTTTTTTGTATTTTTTTAAAATTTTTTCTTGATTTTTTTTTGTATTTTTTTAAAATTTTTTAAAATTTTTTTTGATTTTTTTTTTTTGATTTTTTCAGATAAAAAGGAAAAAACAAAATTATCCGAATTATGTCATTGGCTTATTCTTCAGGGTTTAAATCAAGAGACGTTCCTAGAAAAGAGTCCAACTACTTTCGAGATGTATAACGTAAGGAATTCTGTAAATTCTGTACTTTTGTCACGTGTAGGTGCATTGTTCGAGGTGCATTTTGTGTCAAATAATTGCAAAAATCAACTGAAAAGTCAATTTTTTATCCAAAATTTGTTCATTAAAAAATACAACAATTTTTTGTCAAATTTTGACCAAAACGTTGCACCAAAATCAGGTTTTTGCAAATTTGAACAATATCTCGAGAACTATTGAAGATAAAATTAAAACTAAACTAATCTAGGATGTTCATTTTCTTGCGCAACTTTTCTAAATTGGATGTATGGGTCTGTGAAGCCCTCAAAAAAAGTCATAATGGAGCTACAAGTATGTAATTGTTGTCAACAATCAAAATTTTCAAAAAAAAATCATTATGTCCAGGATTTTATTCCAAATCCAATGATACATCAGAATGTTTAACTGCATACAAAGCTCTAACACATCCAGGATGTATGAATTAATTCATCAAGAATTCTGGTTACAATGATTTTTTTGAAAATTTTAATTGTTGACAACAATTACATAGTTCCATTATGACTTTTTTTGAGGGCTTCGCAGACCCATACATCCAATTTAGAAAAGTTGCGCAAGAAATTGAACATCCTAGATCACTTTAATTTTTAATTTTATCTTCAACAGTTCTCGATATGTTGTCAAAAACCTGATTTCGGTGGTTTTTAATTTTTTTTAGTAACTACCTGAGCAATCTTCAAAAATTTACCCATAAATCCTCTTAAAACTATTTGTCTGTATGCCAGCATTACAGCTTTTAAGAAATATCCATTTTACTGATTTAATTTTCAATTTCTGGTACTGAAACGAGTTTTTATTCGCAGGTATTGATCGAAGTGTCTTTAGCGGTGAGCGGTACTCGCATTTTCGTCTACGATTTGGAGCACGTGGCAGCAAAACATCGATTGGAAGTCGAAGACAAAACGTATTTAAAAAAAATTCAAATTACAAAATTCAAAAAATTCAAGTAACTCGATTTTTTTTTTCTTCTTTCAGCGTTTGGATCAACTTTCCTCACGAAAAAGCGCACGTGCTATTCAGATTAGGATTTAATATCTTACCAAATTCCTACCCGGATACCAAAATTCACCCCAAAGTTGACGTAACCATCGGAAAAATCACATTGTAACTATTTAATTACAATTTAATTACAATTTAATTAATTCCTATATTAAATTCTTTCATAATTTGCAGAGAAAAATTAGTTTTAGACGTTTTAGACAAGGTCCAGCCGAGTCCGCGTTATATATGCAAAATGGTCGCCGCTGTTGAGTCGTTTTTGGATTCTTTTAAGTAATCATTCATCTCTTTTTTTAAAAAATAACAAAATAATTAATTTCTTCTGTAATTTATTACTTTCTACCATGAATTTTTTTTTATATATAAATGATTAATTCTTTTTAATGTTTGTTTGATGTGATCCAGTGTTTATAGTTTTTTTAACGCATAACTGGCATCGCTGTGGCTGCTTTGGTATCGGTTGCATCGGCATCGCGCCACAACTGAGTCACGGTTTTGATTTGGGTATAAAAATTAATTCCCTGGAGATAAAATATGAAGTTTATTTATTTTAGCCGGAATGTATGTGGAGTCTAAACACGTTATAACCAACCAATGAATATTAACTGAAGAAAAAATTGCATTTTCCGATCTTTTAGAACAAAAAATGATGCACGAATGACAGTTTTAGACTTAAAAATGTCATTTTGCTAACAAAATATTACTGTTGTAGCCCTAAAATGCTTCTTACATGCAAAAGTAGATCATTTTAGACCTAAATTGTCTCTGTACATGCAAAAGTTGAGCAGTTTAGATGTAAAATGTCACTTTACTTGCAAAAATTAATCATTTTAGGCCTAAAAAAGAGTCTACGTGCACAAATTAACCATTTTAGACCTAAATTGTCTCCGTACATGCAAGAGTTGAGCAGTTTATACCTAAAATGTCACTTTACATGGGATAATTAACCATTTTAGACCTAAAACGGCTCCATGCATGCAAAAATTAACCATTTTAGATGTGAAATATCTTGTTTTCATGCAAAAATTAACCATTTTAGACCTAAAATGTCTCTACATGGAATAATTAACCATTTTAGAACTAAAACGGCTCCATGCATGCAAAAATTAACCATTTTAGGCCTAAAAAAAATCTCTACGTGCACAAATTAACCATTTTAGATCTAAAATGTCTGTTTTCATGCAAAACTTAACTATTTTAGACCAAAAGTGCATTTTTTTTTAGACCAATTTCAAATCGAATAACGTGTATAGACTCCATTTTACAACTTTACCGCTTTTCCATAAAAATTCGAATCGCCCAAAAACGACGCTTTCGAGCCCGTAAACGAAAACATGGGCAACGGAACTGGAATGGGAACATTAACTCCCACATTTCCCGCTTGAATTTCTTGCGAAAACTTTCGCGCTGTCGCTCCATTCGTAGTGAAAACAGCCGTTCCATTTCCATAAGGATTCTCATTAACCAACTTAATCGCCTCATCCAGAGTATCGACATTTAACACGAGCAAAACGGGACCAAATATTTCCTCCTTATAACACTTCATTTTAGGCTTAAAAAAAAAAAAAAAATAAAAAATAAAAAAAAAAAATCCAAAAAATAACAAAAATCAAAAATATTTACATCGACGTTACTCAAAACCGTCGGACCGACGAAATTTCCCTTTTCAAAACCCGTCACTTTGACGTCTCGCCCGTCCAAATCGCATTTGGCGCCTTCGTCGACGCCGCTTTGAATCAAACTTAGAATTCGTTCTTTCGACTCGGGCGAGATGACGGGTCCTAAATCAGCTCCTGCCAAGTGACCCGCGTTGACTTTGAGTTTCTTCGCTCGGTCGATCAAGTCGGGGACCCATTTTTGGGCGTCGCCGACGAAGACCGCTGTTGATAAGGCCATGCAACGTTGTCCTGCAGCTCCGAATGCGGCGCCGACCAACTGGAAATTTTTTTTTTTTTAAATATTTTTATTTTGGAGGTGAGGATTTTTTTTTTTATTTTTTATTTTATTTTTGGTTTGTTATTCGTTTTACTTGGTTTAGTGTGTGCTCCTTGTTGGCGTCTGGCATTATGACGCCGTGGTTTTTGGCGCCCATGTTTGATTGAACTCGTTTGCCGTTTTTCGAACCGCGGTCGTAGATGTGTTTACCCTGAGTTTTGATGATGTGAAAATTAATTTTGTGTTTGGTGATTTTGGTAATGGAATTAATTACGAGTAGTTCTAAGGGGGGGGGGGGGGGACTGTGTAGAAATTGGGTCAACAGGCTATGATTAGTTTGTAGATGAGTTGGATGGAGGAAAAAAATGGAAATTGATGATTTTGATGGATTTTGAAATGGAAATTGATGATTTTGATGGATTTTGAAATGGAAATTGATGATTTTGATGGATTTTGAAATGGAAATTGATGATTTTGATGGATTTTGAAATGGAAATTGATGATTTTGATGGATTTTAAAATGGAAATTGATGATTTTGATGGATTTTAAAATGGAAATTGATGATTTTGATGGATTTTAAAATGGAAATTGATGATTTTGATGGGAAAAAATAAAAATTGATGATTTTGATGGGGAAAAAAATGGAAATTTATGATTTTGATGGGCGGGAGGGGGGAAGAGGGGTGAATTGAAATTAATGATTTTGATGAATTTTGATGGGGAAAAAATGAAAATTGATGATTTTGATGAGGGGGAGGAGGAGGAGAATAGAAATTGATGATTTTCATGGGAAAAAGATGGAAATTTATAGGGAAAAATAGAAATTTTGAGAAAAAATGAAAAACATTTTTGGAAAAAAAAAATAGGAAAGAAAAAAAATGGAAATTTTGGGGAATAAATGAAAGAAAAACAAAAATTTGAGAAAAAAAATGAAAAAGAAATGAAAATTTTAGGGAAAATGAACATTTATTGGGAAAAATTGGAATTTAGAGGAAAATATAGGAATTTACGGGAAAAAAAAAAAAAACTACAAGAAAAAATTACAACTTGGAAGATAAAAATTGGAAAAAAATATGAAATTCTAAGAAAAAAAATAACTTGCCACCTCTGATTTCTCCCCAACTTACAATTCTATCCGACCCAACAAATGATATGGCTTTGATTTCAGGATGATCACAAATAAAATTAACAGCTATAAAAAAAAATCAAAACCAAATAAACCATTCAAATCAATTAGAAAACTCAATTTAAAAAACCGTCTTCCTGTCCATGAATAACATTAACAACTCCATCTGGACATCCAGCTTGTTGAAGTAGTTCCACGAGCATCATACAAGCACCCGGATCGCGTTCCGACGGCTTCATCACGCAAGTGTTGCCGCACACAATGGCCATTGGAAACATCTGAAATCATTTTATTCATCATTAATAAATGACTTTTTTTTTAGTTTATAATTTACATACCCAAAGTGGGATCATGGCTGGGAAATTAAACGGAGTGATCCCGGCCACAACACCCAGTGGAACTCTGTAACTGACAGTGTCCATATCCTTGGCTATACTTGGCATTGATTCACCGAGTTGAAGTGAGGTTATGCTGCAACAGTGTTCCACCACCTCTAAAATAGATTTAACATATTAATACATTCTTGAGCCAAAAAATTGATCTTCATTGCAAAATGCCTACAAATGCCTACAAAAATCCAATTTTAGTCTTTTGGGCATAAAAACTGCAAAAGCTGTATTTGGGAACATAAGCACTGCAAAAACTACATTTTGGAGCATAAAAACTACAAAAGCTGTATTTGGGAGCATAAAAACTCCAAAACTACATTTTAGTGCATAAAAACTGCATTTTAGTGCATAAAAACTGCATTTTAGTGCATAAAAACTGCATTTTAGTGCATAAAAACTGCATTTTAGTGCATAAAAACTGCATTTTAGTGCATAAAAACTGCATTTTAGTGCATAAAAACTGCATTTTAGTGCATAAAAACTGCATTTTGGAACCTAAAAACTGCATTTTGGAACCTAAAAACTGCATTTTGGAGCATAAAAACTACAAAAGCTGTATTTGGGAGCATAAAAACTGCAAAAACTGTATTTGGGAGCATAAAAACTGGATTTTGAATCTCTGAACTGCATTTGAGCACAATAACTACCAATAAATGCATTTTGAGCATAATTACTGCATTTTGAGCACAGTAACTGCATTTTGAGCACAGTAACTACATTTTGACCACAGTAACTGCATTTTCAACACAATAACTGCATTTTCAGCATGAAAATAGCATTTGAGACTATAAAAACTGCCAGATAAATGCATTTTTCAAACAAATTACATCTCCACAATCCGCCAGAATTAATTTATAACCTCAAAAAACTAATTTCTGACACCACCTCTTGTAAAATAAACTTACGTAAACCTCTGAGCACATCTCCTTCAGCATCAATTAATGTTTTCCCTTGTTCTGTAGTGATGTTTTGAGCTAATTTTTTCTAATTTAAACAAAACAAAAACATAAAAAAAATAAAAATTAAAAAAAAACGAGATTAAAACAGCCTTTCTTTCATCATTACCATATTATCTTTGATTAATTGTTGATATTTAAACATGATTTGTTGGCGACTAAGCACTGATGTTCGAGACCAGCTCTGGAATGCGGATTTAGCTGCAGAAACAGCAGCCTCCATTTCACCACTAGTTGCTTTAGGAACTCGAGTGACAATTTCATTTGTCGCCTTAAAAACACAAAATAAAATTCAAGTTTTTTGAATTTTCTGAATTTTAACGGTTTTACAGGATTGAGCACATCGATCCAATCTTTCGCAACTGAGTCGATGAATTTTCCATTGATGAATAATTTAGTTGTGGGCTGTAAAAACATGTAAAACATGTAAAAAAAATGTAAAAAATATGTAAAAATATGAGATAAACTTGAATTTATTACCAATCCAGAACTGTACCATCTTCTACTGAAATTTACAAATGGAATCTGAAGAAAAAAATACAAGTAAATGAATATAAAACTCATAAAATCGATATTTTTTTTATATACCACTTTACAGCTGGCAATCACTAACGTCGCCATTTTAGGTTTAATCACGTGACTCAAATCAAAGTTCAAGATACAATTTGACATATTATTTTTTAAAATAAATTATAATATTACATAAATTGATATAATTTTATTTTGTTAATTTTACAAATTTTTAAAATGTATTAATTTTTATTAACAACATAAATCAACTGCTGATAGGATATGACGTGGCCAAAGAAAATGGCGTCTCCAAGTGCGGGTAAATTTCAAACGGCGTATAAAATTAATTTTTATCAATTAATCAAGTTAATGGGAATCCATTTGACTTTTTTGAATTGATATTAAGATGTTTGTTTTCAAAACTGTACTACTAAGACTCAGTCTTTAAAATTCTACCGTTAGTCTGTACATTCCGTGATTTTTCACTACTCACTGATGACGTCATATGTTGATGATGCCTTCCCAAATATTAATGAGATTATTTTTTTTCGATATATTTTTTACAGATTTCGAACAATCCTTGTTGAGTTTTGAGAAATTGGATCGATCTTCACCGGATTTGTGGCCAGAGCGAAGTATTTTCAATTAAAAATTGTTAAATTTAGAAAAAAAAATGAAAAATGTGAAAATTAATTATTTTTTTTGTGTTTAGTTCCAGGTGTTTCTGATTTTCTAAACAACTCAGTGGTAATATTTCTCAAGTTTTAGACTTTTTCATGATAATGCATTATTTTTCTAATTTAGGTCTATTTTTGGCCATATAACTGCATTTTAATGTATAACACTGTATTTTCAATGCATTTTTTAGCTAAAAATTACATAAAACTGTATTTTTTTAAGCTAAAAATTGTATAAAATTGCTAAAAATTGCATAAAATTGCTAAAATTTGCATAAAACTGCATTATTTTAAGCTAAAAATTGCATAAACTTAATTTTTTTAGCTAAAAATTGCATAAAACTTAATTTTTTTAGCTAAAAATTGCATAAAACTGCATTTTTTAGCTAAAAATTGCACAGGAATTGTGTACAACTGCATGTTATAGTTTTAAATTATATTAAACAGCTTAAATTCGCATAATACTGCATTGTAATGCTTAAAATTGCGTAATACTGCATTTTAATGCTTAAAATGCTTAAAATTGCATATTAAATAGCATTTTTTAGTTTAAAAACTGCATCGATGTCACTAAAAAATTCGTTTTTACACTAAAAATTGCATTTTAGAATTTTCAAAATTCATTTGAGAGTTCAGAAATGTTTTTTAGTATTTGTATGTAGATAGTAATGTGTATGTTATAATGTTGTCTTTTATTATTGCATTAGTTTTCTTCTGAAGAGAGTCCTCAACCAAAATGGCTGCAAGATTTGGATCAGGAAGATTATAATTTACTTCATGGTGACTTTTTTGTTGGTTTTTAATTGTAGAAAAATTAGTTTCCGTTGTGTTTTTAGAATTTGGGAGTTTAACAGCTGCGAATTTGATCGAAGAAGTGAAACGATTGCAAAATCTAGCGTATCAATTAGGATTGGAAGAAGGTGAGATAGAAATTCATGAGAATTGAAATAAAAGTTTTACGAAATTCAATTACTGAAATTTCAATGAATTTCGCCAAAATTTTATTAAATTTCAATGAATTTCGCCAAAAATTCATTAAATTTCAATGAATTTCGCCAAAAATTTCATTAAATTCCAATGAATTTCATTAAATTCTAATGAATTTCATTAAATTCTAATGAATTTCATTAAATTCCAATGAATTTCATTAAATTCCAATGAATTTCGCCAAAATTTCAATGAATTTCGCCAAAATTTCAATGAATTTCGCCAAAATTTCAATGAATTTCGCCAAAATTTCATTAAATTTCAATGAATTTCGCCAAAATTTCATTAAATTCCATTGAATTTCGCCAAAATTTCATTAAATTTTAATGAATTTCGCCAAACTTTCATTAAATTTCAATGAATTTTGCCAAAATCTCATTAAATTTCAATGAATTTCGCCAAAATGTCACTAAAGGTTACAGGAAAAGAAAAATGATATTGCATGACTTAGTTGATTCCGGTATTCGGACAAAATATCGAAAATTTCGAAAATTTTTAAAAAAGCAACAAATTATAAGCAAAAACTCTTAAAAACTCTTGCTTACTGTATTTCTATGTATTACCTGTCAAAGAACAGGCCTTTACAGAATGGCATTTTTGAGGCCATTGTGCGAGCCAAACGTTCGTTTTGCGCCATTTTTCATTGTTTTTCACGTTAGCAAAACTGAACTTCAGATGCTAAAAACGTTACGTGATGGTATTTTTCGCCACTCTAAATGTATTGTAAGTGTTATTTAGGTTTAAATGATAGTTTAGTGAAATATCATTTTTTTTTTCCTGCAATCTTTAATGACATTTTGCGAAATTCATTGAAATTTACTGAAATTTAATGGAATTTTGGCGAAAAATCGTTGGTGCTTAACTAAATTTTGCTAAAATTATTGGAATTTAATGAAATTTTGCCAAAATTTATTGAAATTTTATGAAATTTTGCCAAAATTTATTGAAATTTAATGAAATTTTGCCAAAATTCATTGAAATTCAGAGATTTATTGAAATTTAATATAATTTTGTCAAAAATCATTGGAATTTAATGAAATTTTGTCGAAATTCATTCAACCCGATTAAAATCTTAAACTTTTTTTAGCTGAAAATTTTACTGACATTTAAATAAATTTCATTAAAATCCTTGAAATTTATTTAAATTCCACTTACGGTAATTTTCCCTGAATTCATTAAAATAAATTTGAATTTAACCATCAAAATCCTACATAAAAAAAACCCTAAAACACCTAACTACAAACAAAAACTTCTTCTCTTCCAACAGCAAAAGAAATGACCCGTGGCAAATACCTCAACATTCTTGAGAAAAACGGCAAAAGACGAAGATAAATAACCAAATACAAGAAAAAACTCTACATAAAATATATACATTTTTATTAACCAGATTTATTTCACAAAAAGTAAAAAAAAAAATAATAAAAATAATGAAATAATGAAATAATGAAAGAAATCCTTTATCAAATCACTTCAAAAATCAGCCACTCCTTCTTTCCTTATCAAAACATTCAAAAATTCATATTGATAATTTAATTTAATTTAATTTAATAATAAAACAATACACAATTGACATTTAAAAAAAAAAAAAAAAACAAAGCAAAAACCTTTAAAATTACAAAAATCTCGATTCGACAATTAAAAACCATATAAAAACACTAAAGAAACTCGTCGCACCAGTCATTCAGACATTGGTAACAATTCCCCGCTTGTCCCGCATTCGCACCGGAAGTATCTTTCAGCCAATCAACGAATAGTTCCTTACTTCTCTTCAAGACTAAATATTGTCCCAACACAACGTAGGCCTAAATATCATAAAAAAGAAGAAAAAAATTACTTTTCCGTTCATAAAATTAATATAATTTCTACTTTATCGAATCCTTTTGACTCGAGTCGTTTTCCTAATACTTCGCCGATGCCCGCCAAATCCGTTACCGGTTTCTCGCCCATCGGTTCGGCGATGAAGTTTCTATGTTTCTGCGATGTCGACGACATTTTCTGAAATTTCAAAGGTATGTTCAAGAGAAATGTATGTAAAAATAGTTGTTGTGTATACTTACATATTGGGAATTATGAATAGATTCGTTTAAAAGGTCGTAACGTGTATATTTGTCACTGTTTGTAACGTTGGACAGAGGGTCTGTTTAAATGCGCACGCACGATAAGAGTCGAGGGATATATTTAGGCGGGATACTCTCGAAGCTGATTAACTGAGATTAAATTAAATGTTGGTTAAGAAATAAACAATATTCAATAGATTTGAATTATAAATGTTAATTTATATAATTTTCAATTCATTAATAATATTTTTTTAGTTTATTTTGTTGTTTTTAGTGTTACATATATTTTATAGTTTATGATTTTTGTCACGCGGGGGCGCTGTCAAATCTCACGGTTTTTAGCGGGATTTTTGAATTGATTCAGTAATAAATAATTTTAATTATCATAAACGAAACTGAAATTTAATTTTAATTACAATTTCCAGTCCACTTTATCTAAACTCGATTTAACATTTCGTGCACGAAACTCCCATTGGTTAATGACCAATGCATTGTACTGAAAATATATATTGTGATATCTTATTTTAATCCTCTAGTTGAGTTGAGTAGAAAAATGATTACTTCGTAGTCCAAAAATGTGCATGCCATTGTTAAAGAACGAAAACACTCGTAAAATATTTTTAAAAATTCTTTACATTTGGGTTTTTGTATTGTTGCGCACATTTTATGACTACGAAACAATGATTTTTCGACTCGGCTCGACTAGAGGATTAAAATGAGATACCACAATATATACTTTCAATACAATGCAAAAAAGTTCACTTTTCAGTTTCGTGCACGAATTGTTGGATAGAGTTTAGTGTGGTGAAGTCAGCCCGCCGCAGGTGTTGGGCTAGGACATGAAAAAAGTGAACTGTAAACCGTAAAGGAAACTTTTACCCAAATTTAAATATTCTAATCAGTTAAAATGAAGATTTGTATAAAATGAAATGAAAATATAATTTCATTTGAGAGAGCATTTTGACTGTTATAATTTATTGCAACATTTCATCTCGGCAGTCCACTGTCCATTTACATGAGGATTTATGTGCGAAGTTAGCGTACTTTGCATATTGCGATCCTCGCCTTAAAATTACCCTCATATTTTCAAAATAACACTATTTCAACACGAAATAATATACGATGCTTTTATTCAGATGATAGCAACAGTGATGATTAAAAGACTACTTTTTCCAAGATAAATATTTACAATGGGAAAGAGAAAATGGATTTAAACTCTCAAAATGTATTCGCTGCATCAATATTTCATCGAAACGAAGTGATGTTTCGATTAATTGCCCCGGTTAGTGACGCCATCGTGCGGGAACTGAAAGAACTCAAGAAAAATATTATTTATTTGTGTCTTGTAAAATGTCGAGAAATGCATTGTATCGAAAGTATATATTATGGTTTTCTCATTTTAATCCTCTCGTCGAGCTATAAGTTATTGTTTTCGTAGCAAACAAAATGTGCGCAACAATACAAAAACCCAAATGTAAATAATTTTTTAAAATATTTTACAAGCGTTTTCGTTTTTTTAACAATGGTACGCACATTTTGGGACTGTACACTTTTTAATAATTCGTGCACGAAACTCCCATTGGTTAATGACCTATGCATTGTATTGAAAGTATATATTGTGGTATCTTATTTTAATCTTCTAGTTGAGCTGAGTCGAAAAAATCATCGCTTCGTAGTCCAAAAATGTGCGTGCCATTGTTAACGAACGAAAACGCTCGTAAAATATTTTAAAGGTCAAGTGCAATCTAAAATTTAATTTTAATGTGTGAAATAGTGTTAACAATAACATATATTTCATTTTTTTAAATATTTTGCATATTTATTATTTTATAAACAAAACAATGTCTAGTTGGCTAGCCTTGTTTGTCATGCAATGCATCATGGTCGAGCAAGGATTAAATGACGTCACCAGTTCTGATTGTTAACAAAATAACCACCTGCGCATGCGCATATTCATGCGCATGCTCAGAGAGTTTAAATTCGACCAAACCTGAGAACTAGTTTTGGATCATTTGAATTTTAGGATTGGGAACGTCATTCGACCATGATGCTTTGCATTGTGGAGAAGGAATATTGGAATTGTTATATAATAATAAATATGCAACAATAAAATATTTTAAAAAATGAAATATATGTTATTGTTAACACTCTTTCACACATTAAAATTAAATTTTAGATTGCACTTGACCTTTAAAAAATTATTTACATTTGGGTTTTTGTATTGTTGCGCACATTTTTTGGCTACGAAACGATGATTTTTTGACTCAGTTCGACTAGAGGATTAAAATAAGATACCACAATATATACTTCCAGTACAATACATAGTTTCGTGAACGAATTGTTAAATAGAGTTTAGCCAGTTTTATTGTGATTTTTTTTGTGTCAGATTCCTTTTTGTCAGTTAATGGCGTGTATGACCATAGTAGCCGCTCACGTCGGTAAACCCTATTCCCTCTCTCTTGCGCGGATCAGAGATGCAACAAAGTTGCCACGCATCGCATCACGCTTTAGCGGCGTTAACGCGTGGGACAGGATTAACTCTCACAAAAACATAACTTTATCTTATCATAAACCAACCAAAAAGACATCAGCATATCCAAAATGTCTGATTTATAGGCTTAGAAGGGTTCATGAATAGCAGAAATCAACCACACAAAATTCACGCTCCAATTTCATCGCTATTCCTTCACCAACAAAGAAAAAGTAGGAAATGGAACACGATCATCTCGAGTCACGATACGAAGAGGTAGACGTCATATCTCCAAGAATGAAGAATTCACCACGTTGTTCAAACGGAAGAGAGTCATCTTGCTGCGGAAATGTCACGACGAGTCGTGATAGAGCGAGTTTTGAAAAGTCGTCGCTGGAGGTCGCTCCACAAAACGAATTGCGAAGCGCCATTAGAGAGCCGAGTAATTTATTTTACAAAAATTGCCATTATTAATTCCCAACCGAGCGCGAATCCAAGGAAAAAAATGTCAGAAAACGAGGATACGTGCTCGCTCGGCAACGATGAAATGACAAATGCAGGTGGAAATTTCCACCTGAATGATTTTTACCCAGAGATTGACAAAAGAAGAAATAATAAATTGAAAATTCAATGTAATTTCCTTCATTGGCACTCGAGTGAGCAGCACCTGGTGTTGAAATATTGAAATATATTTGTAATAAAGATGGAATTTTGTGTTTTCCTTGAGTGCACGTGCCACAAGTGGTCATGACCACAAAGGTGAGGACAAAGGTGAGGAAAGATTTTTGGTTTTATTGTTTTTGGTTTTTTTCTTCATGGTTTTTTTTTATTTTTTTTTTGTATGTTTTTATTAGGTTGGGATTGAAACAATGGATGTTTGGGTTGTTGAGTCAAATGAGGAAGAGGATTTTGGTTCTCACAGGTGTGCGGTGTATTGCAGGTAATTTTTTTTTTTTTTTTTTGGTTTTTGTTTTTGAGGAAGAAGTGTGAGTTAGAGTTAACCAAGCGTTAAATTGGATTGTGGGATTAATTATAAACATTGTGATGTTCTCATGTTATTTTGTTAGGTATAAATGGAAGAAATTATACAGTAAATGAAATGTATGTTTGAAGTTTGTTCCATATGAGGATTTAGTCAATTTTTATGTTGGTATAATTTAATGAGGGGGAATTATTACATGTCATAATTTGGGTTTTTGGTTTCAAATGGTGGTCATTTGCAAAAAAATTGGTATTTGGTATGTGCAAACTTGCAAATACATGAAAAGTACATTAAATTGAATGCAAATACATGAAAAGTAGATTAAATTGAATGCAAATACATGAAAAGTACATTAAATTGAATGCAAATACATGAAAAGTACATTAAATTGAATGCAAATACATGAAAAGTACATTAATTGAATGCAAATACATGAAAGTACATCCAATTATCAATTCAAATACAAATACAACAAAACTACATCAAATACAACAAAACTACATCAAATACAACAAAACTACATCAAATACAACAAAACTACATCAAATACAACAAAACTACATCAAATACAACAAAACTACATCAAATACAACAAAACTACATCAAATACAACAAAACTACATCAAATACAACAAAACTACATCAAATACAACAAAACTACATCAAATACAACAAAACTACATCAAATACAACAAAACTACATCAAATACAACAAAACTACATCAATTCTAATGCAAATACAACAAAACTACATCAAATACAACAAAACTACATCAAATACAACAAAACTACATCAAATACAACAAAACTACATCAAATACAACAAAACTACATCAAATACAACAAACTACATCAAATACAACAAAACTACATCAAATACAACAAAACTACATCAATTCTAATGCAAATACAACAAAACTACATCAATTTTAAAATATATATATATATATATATACATCAAAATTCTGCAAATATCATCTAACAAACATCATGCAGCAAACCATTAAAATCAGTGCAAATCTGTGTATATGTTTTATTTCAGAAATATAACAATTCCACACAAAATTAATCAATAATCCAAAAATCTCATGCAAATTTATTCAAATTTAACTATCACGCACATAACTTCCTCCCTCCAAAAAACAACCAAACCCAAAACACATCTTCTGCCCAACTTCCCAAACACAAAAAACCCAAAATCAAAATTAACGATCAACGTTTGCATGATCTTACCACCTAGTGAGAATATTTCAAACCGGACGTCGTTTAGGTCGTGAAATTTCCCAGAAATCCATTGACCTATTAAAAATTACATTTAATGTCCGGCCATATTTCAATATGGAGATTCAAACCATAAATCCCCATTCCCCATTCCCCATCCCCCTTCCCCCAAACACAAGGTTCAAATCCCCCTTATCCCCCCCCTAACCACCTTTGTCCTCCCGATGACCCCACTGCAACTTTATTGTGTTCTCCGCCATTCTCAAGCAGAACAATTTTTAACTGCGCACATTTGCGACTACTCATAATCCACGGCGCTTAACCTTACAACTCGCCACCGACCCCCTGGTGGCGACTGAGTAAAATCTTTAACGCGAGTCGGAAATAATGCGGCTGCGCAGTTTATTCCACTCAATAAGTGCATCTAAAGCCCGTCCCAGTAAAGGAATTGAGTAACTCGGATTGGCTGAGTCGAATAATAACGGCGGATTGTTAGCGCTATAAAAAGCCAAGATGGCGCATGCGCAGTTCATTTACGGCTTCGATTTCCACGTTATTAATGTCCGATCTCATCTGCGTAAAAAGCCGGTCAGACTCTATCCGAGTGTAAAATGAACGTGGGCGGGTGGTCGATAAACCGGAAGTTGGAAAATGGCCGGTGGATTGATCGTAAACAATGGGTTTGACAGATGGGAATGGGATTGTTGACGAATGTGCGGTGGCTCGTCACGGGTTCACGAGGGAAATGGAGATTGACACTCGTCACGTTTTCACCGCAAGTTGCGTCACGCACATCAATGTGACGTAATTAATTAGATCTCAATTAGGAAGCATTGTTGGTTTTGTTAAGGAAAAGTGAAAGTGAAATTAAGTGATGCGTTAAATGTGTAGTGGGGATAGGGGGTGGCAAATGAGGCTCTATTCAAGGACTCTGCGACTATTCGAATTCGATATGGACTTCCACACGCCCAATGGGTTGTTTCAGCTTTTTTCGATGGCCGTGACGGATCGAATGTCTTTTTTGAGAAATGCATTGTATCGAAAGTATATATTGTGGTATCTCATTTTAATCCCCTCGTCGAGCTGAGTTGAAAAATCATTGTTTCGCAGCCGAAAAATGTGCGCAACAATACAAAATAGCAAATGGAAAAAAAATTGCGTATTATTGAACGAGAAATGCATTGTATCGAAAGTATATATTGTGGTATCTCATTTTAATCCCCTCGTCGAGCTGAGTTGAAAAATCATTGTTTCGCAGCCGAAAAACGTGCGCAACAATACAAAAATGCGAATGGAAAAAAAAAATTGCATATTATTGAACGAGCGTTTTCGTTCGTTAACAATGACTTGTTTGTTTTTGGGCTAGGAAACAATGATTTTTCGACTCAGCTCGACGAGGAGATTAAAATGAGATACTATAATATATACTTTGGATACAATGCATTTCTTAGACAATGACATTTTAACCAAACTTTAAGTTGAACACATTTTCAATTAATAATTCACAACTTATATTTCAAAAATCTATTGTAATATTTAAAGATATTCAATCCTAAAAGAGTTAAATGATTTGAATCTAATTTGACATTGATTGATGTCACCTGATGTGCTTTCCCCATCTGTTTGATCTTTTCCAAATTGAGCAAAAAAAAATTTTTTTTTTTTCCAACCAAACAACACATTTGTTTATCACACATTTTTTCCACTCATCAAAAAGGTATTTGAAACTTCTTCTAAACCCCAAATTCAGCCCCCCCCC
>JH430176.1:13101-33710 GCA_000239455.1 Strigamia maritima
CATAATTGGAATCAAGTAGCTCCGCCATCGTACTAGCAACGCCGCACAGTCTGGATTCAGTAAGGGTCCGGTGTGTAGACAGTCGTTCAAGGATGGACAGCCCTTCGAGTGAGATGACGCATCAAAGACCACTCTCACCTTGGTGGTCAATCGGTCCTCTCGGATGACTGCATGATGCGGTACGTAGTAAAGTGGAGTGCCTGGTTTCTGATCTGCTGATATCCATTCAGCATGATCCAATTCAAAATAGGCGCTAACCGCTTCTTCGTATCGTTTCCAGATGTCCGGCTTCTCGTAAAGTCGCTTGATCAGCCCCCGAAGTCGCCTATAGGCCTCTGTCCAGTTTGAGGAAAGAGAAGGTGCACGCTCGTTCCAAGGTAGTCTAACGACGTAGCGACCATCCTCCTTCCGCATAGCAGTGCGAGCAAACTCCTCGAGGACCTTATCTTGAGGAACCTTGTTATCCAGTAGTCCCACATGCTCCAAGTCCCAGAAGCGCTTCAGGGGTTCTTCAACTGAGACATGACCGATCACAACGCTGCAGACATTCTGCGCTGAGCCGGGATCTCGTCCATTGACCATCCAGCCGAAATGAGTTCCAATCAGACCCAGGTGGCTAGTTAGAGGTATCATCTGACCATTCACTATTTGCCAGTAGCAGTCTGATCCCAGCAGGATATCAATGGGTTTTTCTTGACCAGGTTTCATCGGAGGATCGGCTAACTGGATCCGCTGATCTTGCAGCTGTCGTAAAACATCCGGATCGGTCAAGATAGGAGGAGTTCTGCAAAGTACATCATCGCCTGGGACCGTGACTGTGATGATGCGTCCACCCATTAAAGGTTGCAGGTGAAGCTCGTACACCGAGCGATTGGTTGTGGTCCCTCGCAGTTCGCCAAAAGGAGCCACATTTGCCGCAACATTTCCCAGTTTCTTGGCCCCAACACGACGTGCAGTCTCTTCTCGTACAAAGGAAACCATCGATCCATCGTCTCGCATCAGCCTAGCTTGAACCTTGCCCTCTTCGCCAATAAGCCAAACGGAAGCGGTTCCAAGAATGACTGTAGTTGAGAAGTGATTGACCTGAAGATTCAAAGCTGCGACATCGCTCGTCTCTGGAGTTAAAGGAGATGGACAGATCGTTATGATATTGTTAGATGCTTGATTCTTTGCTGGGCAGAGCGAAGGATGATACTTCTGACCGCAAAGATGACATGCTTGCCGAAAGTAAGAACATGTTTGAGCTGGATGGCCCTGCTTCAGGCAGAGGAAACAACGATTCTGCGTGCGTAGAATTTCTTGTCTTGCTTCCGGAGTTTTGACCTGTGAGCAGTCTGCCGACCAGTGTCCGTTCTGATTGCAGTAAACACATGGAAAGGGTCGCTTGCATTGTGATTTCTTTATATCCGCAGGTTTTGATCCTGGAGATTGGTTAGTGTTGACGACCAAAGCGCTAGTTATTGGAATCCTGGATTTCTTTGATCCTCGTTCTTCTGGTTTCGGCAGGGAAGGTGAAGGATTGGATAGGTCATGAGAGTCTAGTTCGACATCTAGTTGATCGACGGTCTCGATCGCCAACAGCTGCTTCTCCAAAAAGTTCATCAGGTCCGACACCAAAGGAATTGTTGCGGAATTCAACATCTCAAACTTGATCGCAATCTCTCGGGGTATACGACTGAGGACCATTGAGGTAATAACAGAACTCATCGCATCAACATCAACCGATAAAGCTTCTAAACCTCGAATGTACGCTGTACAAGTATTGAACAGGTCCCGGATGCAGGCAATAGAATCTGTGTCCTTTATTTTGGGCAAGGACTTCATACCCTGCATATAAGCTTGTACCAGCGTTCTAGGTCTTCCATACTGTCGCTCTAATGCGCTCCAAACATTTTTAAAGTTATCTTCTGTCAAGGTGTAATCAGCAATCGCCTTCGCGGCCGGCCCAGTCACCGCCCCTTGCAGGTACTCAAGCTTCTGGACTCCGCTCAGATCTGGATTGTCATTGATCGCCTTCATGAAACGGTCCGAAAACTGTCGCCATTCCAATAAGCGCCATCAAATCTCGCTAGCGGTAGTTTTGGCAGCTTGTATCTGGGGGGTTGCTTGATTGCTGTTCCTGAACTGGTCGGAATGAGAGTTGTAGTGGATCCCCGGACGCGACACGCCCGGCTGAACCGGGTGGCTATCTCGCGCACCTTGTCTTGGTAGTCGCCAACGGCTTCCATCTCTTTCTCCCTCTCATCGTCCGTCCAAAGGTGAATCAGTGACAGGTCAGGATCCTTCAACTCGATGGCCAATCCTTCTGCCAACTCCGCTTTTTCGCGAAGATCGTCAGGATCAGTCTCGGGCAGCAAAGCAATGTTCATAAACTCGATGTGCAAACGGGTCAACCGCCGTCGGCCCTCTTTTCTCAGTGCAATTAGCGCGGTCCGGTCAAGTGCAGGACCTCCAGCAGCCATCTTAAAATAGTATATTTTATCCTGGTCATGGCACCATAAACCAGATTGGCAGTGGAGTTGTTTCGCGTTAATCGCCCTGGCGACCGCAGCGAAGGGGACTTAAACACTAGGCGGTTAGTCCCTGCCCAGGCCTTTCTCAAGGCTACGCTACCTGACCGTGAGTTCAGTGGTCAGTCGCGTCCTGGGCCTTCTGTTTGTGTTTAATAGGTGAGTATGAAGCGAACATGGGGTCAAAATGACTATACTTCCCATATGGTGTTGGCATTACATGTTGAGCTTTGGTCGCCGATATTTGGGTCGATCGATAATCGCATGGGCCATACGGCTTCAGGGAGCGACAGTGACACGGCCTTTGATCAATGATCGACCCCGACATGACGCGACATTGAACCGGGGCTGCGGTGAGAAACTCGTCTGTTGTTTATTTCTCTTTTCTGGTCCTGGGCCGTTAACGTAGAAATAACGCGTGGTGTAAAACGCGAAATGTGGGTCAAACCACTTAGGTTGTCACGTGGCTGTGGCTTGACCACTTACACCTCTTTTTCTTCCCCTAAGGTTTTATTACAGTTGTGTTGATTGTATTATGCTTTCCTGCATAGATGCAATCAATCTATCTTGTTCGTTTTGGTTGTGACAGACTTTAAGTCGACCATATCCCTCAGGATCGCCAAGATATCACCATTGTGTTAAGCCTAAGCACATGGACCAAATAGGCCTAAGATATGTAAATCGATCACATTTGCATATCTTAGTATTTATACAATTGTAAGTGTATTTAATAAATTAAATAAAGTAAAGTTAAACCTATATTTGCATAATTTATTCTTGGTATATTTGGTGTTTTATATCGTGTTTATGCATGGTTGGTCAGATGATATTTTCTTATATCGATCCCGATTCCACATTGTCACAGCTAATTTATACTTTTATTCAGTTTCTTGTTTCTTGTCGATAATTGTACATTTGATTAAATGCATACAAATTATTATATTCACTCGAATGTAATAATTGAAAATAGTAAGAGTGAGTTTTCACCGTAACGCTCGAAATACAGGTGTAAGTCGATACCACATGGTATCGCTAATTTGTGACAATCATCCAACCGATGAATGCCGATATTCGCAGGATTTGATAGTGTTTTGACCCAATTAGGAACCAACAGAAGTACCAGGAAACACCAGAAGATTTGTAATATAATTATTAGTTAAATAAGCCTCTGTATAATAGTTAAAGTTGTGACAGTTTTGAACCAGTTTCCTGGTCATTAGATTAAATATAGTTTCGATATATTTAAAAGTATTTGCCTCTGTTTTATTATGTTTTATTGTTATATTTCGATATGTTAGATAGGATGATTGTATTTTGCAATGATCCAGAATAAATATTATGATTTGAGAAATTCCTTGCTATGTTATTTACTTCACAAAGTTCCAATTCAGTGTTTGCAAGTTGTCGTGACCTGTTTTACCTGTGAATCATATGTGGTAGAACTTAAGTGTTTTATAGCGATTAACAAGAATTGACTAATACGAGCTATATATAATTAAATAAAAAAACTCTTTTTTAAAAACATACCTTATATTAACACTAGTATTTTTTATCTTTCTCTCTTTTCCCAAATGCACTAATAATTTTTTTCTTTCTCTCATTTTGGAAAATACATAAGGTATGTGGCGAATATTTAAACCAACGTCGTGCCACATACCTTATGTATTTTCCGAAATGAGAAAAAGAAAAAAATTATTTTATACTTTTTAGTGCATTTGGGAAAAGAGAGAAGGATAAAAAATACTAGTGTTAATATAAGGTATTGTTTTTAAAAAAGTTTTTTTATTTAATTATTTTCTACTTTTTAGTTTTCACAGTATAAGCATTCAATATGTTAAATTAATATTTAAAAAAAACTAAAACGAAAAACCAACCTTCTGCTAATGAAAACAATGATATATAAAAAAAATATTTTTTTAAAAATTTATTTTAAAGTTTTAACTAAGAAAACTAAAACTAAAAACCAACCTTGAAAACATATCATATTTAAAAACACAAAACAAAAGGTCAATACACAAATCATTGCCTAAGCAAACAGAAATCTAAAATCTTAGTTTCAGTGAAATCCCATTTGGCTAATTGGCTAATTTTATAAAGACTGTGGATTTCATTAAAAACCATGAAATCAGAAGTCATAGTTTCAGTGAAATCCCATTTGGAAAGCCTGGATAACAGTGCTTTCATGTAATATCTAAAAACAGGTTTTTTCAGAATGTTACATGATATGAATTCTGTGAGTTCTAAACGATAAAAGAGATGGAAATACATCATTTCGCCAAAAATCAGAGATATCTACCAAACAGTTTTTTTTTTAATTGACTTTTAAGATGAAAAAGTGCAATTTTCTGAGTTTGATCGCAATTGTAAATTCAGAATGTCACAGGATATGAATTCTGTGAGTTCTAAACGATAAAAGAGATGGAAATACATTATTTCGGCAAAAATCAGAGATATCTACCGCACATTTTTTTTTAAATTGACTTTTAAGATGAAAAAGTGCATTTTTTGAATACGCCGACCCCTGGGGGCTTCCGTACAACGCGTATTTTACCATGCGGCCGAAATTTTCGATTGTAATTTAAACTACTTTTCCAGAAGTTCTGTAAAAAATAAACATAGCTGTTGTAATCAGCTTGAAAAGGGCTTTCTTTCTGTATTAATAACATGGCATATAGTGCAACTTTATTTTTTGAAGTGGAGTTTTGGTAAAACACAACTTTGGCGCCATTTGAAATTTTCGAATTTGTAGCCAATCAGATTGCCTACCTTCTGACATTCTGATTGGTGCTTTGCACATATATATATATATACATATATATATATATTCATATATATTATATATATACATACAAAAGTGAAGTTAATATAAGGTATGTAAAAATAAACGCAATTCTTTATTAAACTGGATTTAACTGTGTAGAAATAGGATCGAGATTTATCTGATTGGATAAGAGATTTATCTCGATCTACTAGTAGCGAATTTACAAGTTTCGTTGCGATAAAAGATTTATCACAGGTCCTGAATTTGGTTCGGTTACGGTTGGAAGCTAAACTAGAAGTAATTCTGGTTTAATCTGATTTCGGGTGGTTGGTCTGTTGACTAGGGTTCGTTGGTTATTCGATTGAGTCTTCGGTTATATCGTGTTGGTCGAGTTGCTTAACTTTGCAAAGTTTATCGCTCCCTTCGAAGGGGGTGTTTCCCTTTGTAGTGTTTGGTGGTTGAGTTTAAGGTTGATTCAACGAATATCCTTCTATATTCGTAGGTCCTGGCGCTTAAACTACAGCAGTCCTGTGAGTTATTCAGTGTGTATCCGTGGCATCGGGTCCTCAGTCAATCCCTGTATTTTACGGGGCCTGATCTGGCAAAGAAGTTTGATGCTCTGTGGTTTACCTTGGTTCTCTGGAATAATCTGCCAAACTTCCGCAGGATTAACTCTCGCTGTATGATACAATATGAGATTGATTAATTGCACTTTATTAATTAATAATAATACTAGTCACCACAAAGTGTGTTATATTTTTATGGTTTCTTGTCCCTGTGACAAGTGGAGGTTTTCTAGTACAAGAAATTCCACGTGCATGATTGATTTATCTCTTTATCCTGTGTTTCGAGCAAAGGTAAGTCTCTCATTCGCTTCTTTTACTTGGTTGTTTCTTTCTTTACCAATGGAAACAGGAAATTTGTGACGGTAATCGTATTCTGCCTCCTTTCCCGTGTCAGTACATTGCGTTGTGTTTTTCCTCACTTTTTCTCATCAACCAAGATTTTTCCAGTTTTTTGCCGTATACAAATTGCATATTTGTTCGTTGTCTCGATTCAACCTTGTGACGGTCCAAAATCGGAATCAACTTATTATTCTGCCGCTAGATGACGCTGACAGTTTGTCCGCGCCAAATTCAAGCTCCAGTCATTTATTATTCTCACTTTTGGGCTTAATGAATGACGATATTAGTTTGACGAGTAAATAATTCATTTAAGGTTGTATATTTATTGAGTTATGCTAAATAATAATATTTCACATTATTATTCATACATTGGATGGAAATCACTTGTAAAAAGTGATTATTATTTAGGGAAAGTGTTGTAAGGACTCTTTTCAGGTGTAGCTTGGACATTGGTCGCACCTACGACCTATTTCCTAGTTTGTATGGATGACCCTTGACCCTGGTCAAGCAGAGTTCACTTGGACTCTGGCAGGAAGTTGTACCGATTGGCCCGACTCCCTGTATGTCATAGTTAAGCTCATGGTGCCCGCCTCTAAGGGTCATACTGATGGTCAATTGGACACAGACTGGCCACCAAGAGAGCGACCACTATAAAAGGGCTTGCAGAGCTCTATTTGGTTCCAGATTACCCTTAAAGATATATTGATATTATGTTCAGATTTACCTAGTTGACGTGGTTTCAGAACGCTTTTAAGACTCTCGAACCGGCAGGTGCAACAATCGTAAAGACTGTAGTGAGCCATAGCATTTATGTTATGAAGGCCTATGTACCGCGAATACAAAAGTGATGATGACATGATGTTGTGACACATCGGAGAGTGGTAGTTTTGATCAGGACATGCCAGTTATCGTGACCACTCTATTTTGGTAGGATAATTATCTATTAACGTGTTAGTCGCGATGCGGAGTGCCGGACTATACGGATGAAGGCCAAGTGGGTCACTTGACCCACGCGACACCCCACTCAACTCTTGGTTACGGTATTTATGTTATCGTATTGTCTTGTTAGCGACACTCTGGTCAAATGGCCAGAGTATCGACCGTCATCAGTCTGGGACACATTGTCACTCGGCAATGTCAGCCCAAACCTTGTGACGAATCTAGCCCTAAGTCAACCGTTAGTCGGATCGATCTTCCGTTCTAATCCTGTTAGAACCACTTCAGACAAACCAGGAATGACAGCTAGAATTCTAGACCTAGGCATAATCCAGATTCACTCGCATATCTTTATATTATATTCATTCTGTTCGATAGTATGTTATTCCTGGTTGTAGATATTATATAATCAGTATTTAGCCAGAGTTATGTTATGTTAATAAATTAATGTTGTTATGTTTTGATAAGTTATGTATATATTTCCTTATGAGTTTCCGTACACTTTACACACAATGAGCTATCACTTCCAAATCTCGCGTAGCGGTTAGTGATTTAGTCGGTATTTCGAGGTTATTATCACTTGGTAATTTCCCCGAATATCGGATTGTCACAACCTTTTTGTAAATAAATACTTTCAGTTATTTAAATTTCTCTTATACTTTTTTGAATTTTTGTGTAATTTTTTCTCAAGACAATAAAGACACGTCTTTCTCTTAAAAAAATGGATAGAAGTCTATTCTTTATTCGAATACAAAACATGAGGAAAACATTCCAACATATCTCGAGACACGTGCACACTTCTTCCACCACTTCCTTGGTCCATCCAGGCATGTTGGGTACCGAATATGTCGTGACTACTCTTTCACGAATGACATCAGGGGATTTGGCACGTGTTCGAGTTTTAGCCTTTTTACGTGTGCCAATATTAGGAGCTAGCGGCGAATCAACTATAGACATGGGCTGCATTGGACCCTTAGCTCCAGACCCAGATGCTGGGACTTGGGAAGTTGGCTTAATGGAGGTCGGCAACATTTGATGTTGCAGCTCTTGTTCAGCGTCATCCATTCTCTCACTCCCATCACTACTTGACCCATCATCTGTAGTTGACATAGTGTCATAGAAAATTTCATTGTCATCATCAGTTTCCAAATTATTACTTACTAAATCTACTAAAATTTCAGTTTCCTGTTTGCTAAGATTTTCAAAGTCAGGCCAATTAAATTTTTCAACTATTTTGACATGTTTGGTTTCAATAATAGTCTCATTTTCAGGATCTCAAATTCTATATCCTCTCGTACCCATCGCATATCCTAGCATTATGCCTTTCTGTAAGCGTACAGAACCTCGAATCCTAGGATGGCATGTTGAAATACGTCCAAAAATGGCCAAAAACGCATTCGTAAATTTTCGCCGTTAAACTTGTATTTTCTTGCCGAATCAACTCGGTGCCGGTCGGCACTACTGTAAGTCGATGTCCCGTCGGTCCCCTACTCGTCAAAACGCGGCCTACGTGGCCCTCAACTCCACTGTCACACGTCAAGCACAAAAGGAAGTAGCAGGCGTCATTTATAATGCACAGGCGTTGCAAATGACATGGAACACAATTTAAAATATACAAAAACGAACTTACTGGTTTATTTGAACCACTATACATAAGAATGCCAACTTGGCATGCGTGCCGCCATCTTGGCGCACCTAAAAGCGAGTGAGAACACCTAGCTTGGTGTTCACCAAAACCTGATTGACAACAGGTAATGTCATCAAGACTCGCCACATTCGGGATTATAAAACTTTACACATCTCTGACAATTTAATGACAAACATTTTGACAATCTGCTATCATAAAACGTCAAACAACACAATCTTAACAAGTGTACACTTAACTCTATATCTGTAATTAAAATCCCCAATACTATTACTACCCAAATAGAGGAAAGTGTCACCAAATTACACCAAATACAACTCATTGGCATAATACACACCTCAAAATTAGTAAATAAACACTGCAATTGATATAACTCACAACCGCAGGTTGCATCAGAATAAACAACCAAATAAATACACTCTGATCCATGAACATGTGTTGGGCTAACATGCGCATACGCTAACAATCCCCTCTCTAGCCAACACACGTTCATGTACAACTCAAATTTTATATTGCAAAGTAACAAATGCATCACAGAACAGTTTCCCAGTTTTAAATTAAACATGTTTAGTACACTTTTTGCACATACTCGTATGCACGAGAACACATCACTGCCAAAACCCCCTGCGTCGTAGTGCCCATTATCGACCTGGCTACAAATTATTATACATGAGTATTTACATGACCTCATGTTAAAAATCACAACACCCCAATCCAAGAGTGTGCCAGTTGGCAATACAACAATTATTAATGGGTATAACAGTCCAAACCGCTCCCAACAAATACAAGTCGCAAATATCTTTTTAAACAATTCTGTGAAGCGCCATCTGTAGAACAATGCTGTACCACCGCTTCCCATGTCATAATAAACTTTATCACACTGGCAAAATATCAATAGTAAACAGAGAAATACGTTACTCAGCATTATTAATAAATAAACTCCAACAACAGAGCGCCAGTCGGTTATATGACACACCTCAAAAATAAGCAGCATCACAAAACATATTCCACAGTTATGCATGACCCCCAAAATATATAGTCACGATTCAAATTGAATATACACAGTCCCACAAATGATGAACACTTCTGCACACACATTTTCGAATACTTTGTGCTTTTTCATCTGATGAGACCACACGATGAACTCTGTTGAATCTAACAGCACTGGTTGTAAAATCTTCATTCTGTTTCTCCTGACAAATTCCATTACCTTAGCAGAACAGAATGAATTAGTCTCCTCAGTAATAAATCCATATTGATACTCCAATGTTTATAGTTTGTCCTTCCAAGCAGTTCCACTTGTTTTGATCTAGATGAGGATTTGCTTCTGCATCACTCCAACTCTGAAAATTAAAAAATAACAGGCCAGAAAAATGTTTCTAAATAAATAAAACAATTTATTCTCACCGTACGTGGCCCCTAATAACTTCATGGGGCAAATTGAACAGCTTACACGTACTACCTTAGCCTTCCCAACACACAGGAACTCGGTAATTATTATAAACAGTCCGAAAATGTCCCAGAAAAATGAACGAGATGCTTTGCGTGGTTGTCCTCGACGAAAAACAGCTCGTACATGCGAAAATTACATTCCACAAACACTATGACAACACTTCACTTGATATGCTAATTTTTGCACCCGCATAAATTAGCTTGGCCCTCGAACTGCTCGAAAAATACTTCTGGACAATTAAAATCGTTGATCCAAACGATGTAACACACATCCACACTGAAATTATAATATAGCTCGGCAGGAAAAAGTTCAAATAAATTTTTAATATGCATTTACTCACACGTATGACCCTAATTATGATTCCTAGGGCTCATGGACTCGAAATAGGCTTAAGATTAGTCTTAAATCATCCTCTGCTACCACTGTAAGCGTACAGAACCTCGAATCCTAGGATGGCGTGTCGAAATACGTCCAAAAATGGCCAAAAACGCATTCGTAAATTTTTGCCGTTAAACTTGTATTTTCTTGCCGAATCAACTCGGTGCCGGTCGGCACTACTGTAAGTCAATGTCTCGTCGGTCCCCTACTCGTCAAAACGCGGCCTACGTGGCCCTCAACTCCACTGTCACACGTCAAGCACAAAAGGAAGTAGCGGGCGTCATTTATAATGCACAGGCGCCGCAAATGACATGGAACACAATTTAAAATATACAAAAACGAACTTACTGGTTTATTTGAACCACTATACATAAGAATGCCGACTTGGCATGCGTGCCGCCATCTTGGCGCACCTAAAAGCGAGTGAGAACACCTGGCTTGGTGTTCACCAAAACCTGATTGACAACAGGTGATGTCATCAAGACTCGCCACCTGTTGCCAATCACTAAAGATATGGCACTGTGTTGTCTGCTACATCTAAATTCGACAGACAACACTCTAAACTTACAACTCAGATTAATACATTCACCTCGGTATAACAATTGTCTTAAATGGTTAAATATTGTCAAAATCGGTAATTTATAAGCACAATCGGTAATTTATAAGCACAATCGGTTATTAAAGGACACAATCCGGGATTATACAACTTTACACATCTCTGACAATTTAATGACAAACATTTTGACACTGCTATCATAAAACGTCAAACAACACAATCTTAACAAGTGTACACTTAACTCTATATCTGTAATTAATATCCCCGATACTATTACTACCAAAATAGAGGAAAGTGTCACCAAATTACACCAAATACAACTCATTGGCATAATACACACCTCAAAATTAGTAAATAAACACTGCAATTGATATAACTCACAACCGCAGGTTGCATCAGAATAAACAACCAAATAAATACACTCTGATCCATGAACATGTGTTGGGCTAACATGCGCATACGCTAACACTTTCCACGCATGTAGAGAATGTTTATGTTCCCTTTTGTGCGCAGGTATGTGCACAAAAGCTAGGGAACCAGAGACTTTTAAATAAGTCACTACTAATTTGCGATTTCAAAATAATACATATGGGATCTTGAGATGCACAACCGTAAGGGCCAACTCCGCCCAAAAATTCTCTGGCAGTTGGGTATCGTCTAATACCGTACGCACACCATCATGTACCATGCAATTCACTCTCTCTGTGACGGGCTGGAACGCCCGTAAAAGGTTACGGAATCTGCCACTATGGTGCGCCTATGCAACCATGCCGGCAGATTCGAATATAATAATAAATAGAGTAAATAAAGACTTACATTTATTATGGGAAAATGATTTAGACTTATTACTAGATCATAAACTCAAGCAATTAGACTTGTAGTTGTGATCTTTTAGTTTGAATAAAGCCTCATAGCCTCATTCAGTTGAAGAAACTATCGCTATGGTGCGCTATGGCAACCATGGACAGAGTTTCGACCAGACAAATGTGCATACATAAATATTATTACTTTATAATAACCTTTTAGTTATAAAGTTGTTATTTATAATATTCTAGTTATCACAATATAGAAATAAATATTCTTATTTCTATAAAGTGATTAAAGCACATGGTCTTGAGAATGAGTGATGTCATAATAATCATCACTCTGACTCATGGAATTATCTTGCCATAATCCCCTTATCTATGAAAAAGGGATTAAACAAGTATAAAAGCCCTTGTAACACAGGAAGTAATGCCTTTTTGCTTTATGTGCTGTTACTGATACTGATTCTTGCCTATGATTATTTGCCTTTGTGCTTGATTATATTTTTTCAAGCCTTTGGCACCTCTGATTTATTGTGAGGCAAATATGAGGCTTGTGTATCAGATATGTAACAGCTAATACACCGCAGACATTGTACTGTGGTTACACTATCGCCGCCGAGCTCGAGTGACCGTCGCCACGTGCAGCGGGCGAGTTAGCCGACCTACTGGGTGACAGGACCTACTCTCCCGCAGCAACTAGGAAACTCGAGGACGCGACACAGGACCGGGACCGACAATAGGTGAGCAATTTATGTCTGTGTATTTTTCTCCCTCTCATGGCTCCGGGCCCCCAATTTGACATAACGCGTTGAGTGACACGCGGAACTTGGCTTTCATGCCAATTAGGTCGCCATGTGGCTAATGGCTGACCATATTCACTCCTCTTTTCTTCCACTTGCATTTAATGTGCAAGTAATTTGAACTTCAACTACATTCGAAATACAGATGAAGTCAAATGTCATGTTTTACCTGTTGGTTTGTGACGGAATGAATATATAAGTCAGCACTCTACAGATTGTCTGAAATTCATCCAGAATTGCTACCATGCACGATGGAACAATTGAAATAGATAATAATGTATCATAATCCAAGATGGTACATTTTATCGTGTGTTTTGATCAGGTTTGAGAAAGATAATATTTTATAGAAGTTTAAGTCCATTTGCACGTTTTATCCGGTATTTTATTGATAAGATGGTTTGATATCGTCTTAAAGTGTGTAGGAATTGACCGCCATATTTATAGATAGCGAGTGCAATTCCGACCGCTTCACATCTCTGCAATTCCATTCATTTCTGGGCTGCCAAGGTTGGTCCGCTGAATTTGGATCCCTTCATTTGTCAAATAGGTCTCAAATTCCTCTGTAACAAACTCCCCTTTTTTATCTGTCCTGATTGCTTTAACTTTCTTCCCAGTTTGCCTTTCCACCCTTCTATGAAAACTCTTAAAAATTCCAAGTCTCATCTTTAGTTTTGAGTGGGAAAACCCAGGTTTAATGACTCATGTCATCTACAATACAAAACAGGTACTTAGCCCCCCCCCGCTGACTCTACACGGCAGGGCCTCCATAGGTCCATATGGAGGAGAGAAAGAGGTTCATCTACAGTTCTATTGTTGCCTTTAAGTGGGAAACGTGCTCTAGTTGACTTTGACAAATTACAAGCCTCACATGTTAATGTATCAGCTGGTTGGGACAAATTAAACCCTATAACATCATTGTTTGACTTTAGAAATCCTAATCCACGTGAATAAAAATGAGCATAGCGTCTATGCCGTAATCTCAAATCATCTGACATACTCGACTTATTTAGATTAGATTCGCCAATTGTCTGTTTTAAATTATTATTTGCAAACAATGTGCTACCAACCAATTTGTACAAACCATGTGAGTTTGATAATTTGTCATACATGAAGGTATCGCTCAGCTTGTCATCATAAAATTTTAATAAACCCTTTTCGCCACTAAACTTGACTCCACCAAGTTTAGCCACGGATATCAAATTTCTTCAAAATTTTAGCGCATAACAAGCTGACTTGAGTGTGATAACACATTTACTTCCATTTAGGTCTAAGACCTCTAATCTAATATCGCCAATCCCTTGTACTGACGAGAAGCCCTCTCCAAGTTCAAGAGGAGCTAAATTAATTTTTCTAAAATTATGAAAGGCCGACACGTGTGTTGTGCAAGCATAGTCAGAGTAACAGCTACCGTCATTTGTGTTGACGGTTGTCAATGCCAAACTTTCGATAACATTATCAATAATACTTTTATGAACATAAACATTTTTCAAAATATGATTAGCAAAATAAATACGCTCTTTTGTTGCACTTTTGGGTTTAGTCCCATTAGAACTTGTCAAAACACTTGCACTTTCATTTTTAACAGGCCTTCGTTTCCTCGGGCTTGGACAGTCACGAGCAATGTGACCAGCCCCTTGACAGTTATAGCAGGTTACAACAAATGGCTTCTTTTCACCACCTTGTTGCATTGTTTGTCCGGCACTCGAAGTAGTATTTGCGTCCGATTTCTTTTTGTGATGCTGATTCCGTGGATTTTTTCCTCGACCTGCACCTGTGGCAGCATAAACCTTTTCACTTTCATCCGTTTTCAGCTCACTTTTCACTTTGGCGTAACGATGATGGTTTTCTTCCGCCATAAGTACGTTGGACACCTGTTCCCACTTGAAATCAGTGTCTGGCCACTGATCAATAATCAAACGAAGCTGGTCGTACTCTTTTCCGCAACAAGCGATCAGCAAATAGGTTTAAAGATCCTCATCTGTCATCTTGAGGTCGAAATAGTCCTTGGCTGTGGTGTCTAGTCGATCCACGAATGCCATCATTGTCTCTTCGAGCTTTTTTTCGATTAGACAGAGCTCCTGCAAGAGCTGCATCTTCCTGGAACTTGTGCTGAGAGCGAACACAGTCCTGATGTGCTCCCAAACCTCCTTAGTTGTGTCAAACTTGTGACGATCTGGCTTTTTACAAAATGCTATTTACACTTTACAATGGGGCCAAGACAATAAATCATGAGAACACGTGGATTTTCTTGCTAAGAAAAACCTCCACTTGTCACAGGGACAAGAAACTATAAAGATCACATGAACACTTGCAAAAACACACTGAATTGGAAATAGTAAAGTAAATAAACAATAAACCAGAAATTTTATCAAATCATAACATTTATTCCGGATCATTGCAAATTACAGTGATCCGAGTTCAACCAGATGGACTATATAACATGAAATAGATCAGACAGAGGCGATAGAATACTTAAAAATATATCGAAACTAAAATATAATTAATTCTAAATAACCAGGAAACTGGCGAAATACTAGCAAAACTTTAACTATCATACAGAGGCTTATTATACTAATAACAATACAATTATAATAGTATTACGAATCTTCTGGTGTTTTCTGGCGCTTATTTGGTTCCTGATCGGGGTAATGCCCTATCGAATCCTGCGAATATCGGCGTTCATCGGTCGGATGATCGTCACAAATTAGCGATACCACGTGGTATCGACTTACACCTGTATTTCGAGCGTTGTGGTGAAGACTCACTCCTTTTATTTCAATTATTACATTCGAGTGAATATAATAATTGTATACATCTAAGTAAATGTACAACTATCAAAAGGAAAAGACTTAAAACAAAATATGAATTAGCGGAAAGAAGTCGGTTATGGAATTCAAAGGGAATTCCTCGGCCGTCATGATTTAAACATTTAAACCGAATGTGATGTTCTCAATCGATGCCGAAGCACGTGACAGTTGGCACTCACTCCTGATACAGGTAGCGATTGCCGCTCGGTCCAAGCAGACTCGATACAATCAAGCTTTGTCCATAAGACTGGCCTACATGCAGAAGCACAAGTATATTCTCGGTACATTTACCTTCGGGTTTTTCAGGCCCGGCAACTACGGTCTTTACGGCATTATACCTACTTTAATTTGGTGTGACAGCCGGCCGGTTCGTATTTACAAGCAAAAGGTGACAAAATGACTCTGAATGGTTACAGGTACAAGTTACACATAGACAATCATATAGATTCAACATTAATTCAGTACAGAGGCACAGAATAAGCTCTTGCAAGAGTTTATATACCATGGGACCATGGGGTTTCTTGAGTTTTCCCCAATTCGGGAGCAGGAATACTGATAAGCAGATTAGCTAATTTGCATATCAGTGAGTCATAATGAGTTGATCCAATCAAATCAACTCCTTGATCAAAGTTCTGTGAACCCCACAGAATATCTAAAATATTCAAAAAGCACATGGTAATATTTAGGGTTAACTTTATTTGCATTTACATTTAAAGTATTCTTATCCCTAAATAGTCTTATTTTACTTAAGCAAACATTTCCCAACAATATTTATTACTGTTTTGGTACAATAATCACTTTAATCATGATTTATCGTAACTTTTTCTGTAACAATGAATATACTTATTCATTGTATATTTCTCTTCTATATTTATCAGAAATATAGAGAGAAACTTTACTAAAACATTTTATCATTCCATAAACTTTTTTATTTTCATAAAACTTGAATTTCTTATTTTCGAATCTGGCGCGATTTTTAGCAAATCGCGCCCTATTGAACCGTCATACATCACCCCGTGGAGAAGTGAGTGCGTCCCGCCTCACAAAACATATTCATGAGTTTACACTAATATGGCGACTATTCGCCGATATCGTGAAATTTATGTGAATTCCACATTCTGGTAAGTTTTAATAAACTAATTCTGTTCGGTAGTGTTTTCATATTTACGCTAACACCTACTGATTCGTTATTCACTTTAAAATATTTTATGATGAATTTCTTAACTTTATTTATTGTTTAATAAACATCAAAGTTTTTTATGTATAAATTCGTTTGAGCGAATGTTTTTATTATAAGAAACACAACACAATTTTTTATCGTAGTGAAGAAGTAAGTTAGCTGGTTTTAATTTTTTTTTTCAAATGAATACATATTAATTGTTATTAATTTTCATGTAACATTAATCATCTATTTAGATGGTTTTTATTTTCTTGAAATTAAAACACTCGCTTGGCTTCTAATCGGAAACCTTTTTACCCTTTCTCCTGGGCGGTCTTTTCAAGCGAGGAGTGGTTGAGGAAGCGGCTGCTTCTTCCTTCTTCTTTGGCTGTGGTGCCGATGAAGGTCCTGGTTCGTCAAGCGACATTGGAGCTTAAGCTGAAGTTGCTTCTTTCTTTTCCACCTTCTGCGCCCACAACTGCTTGTCTCCATACGGAGGGGTGGGTGCCCGACTTACAGCTTTCCTTGTAACTGCACTGGCGACTGAATCAGCGTCAGAGTCTAAAGGCAGGTTTGCCACTTGCATCGCTAATTCCTCGTCGGGAAATCTTCCACCGTCAGGACTTCTGTATCATACGTTATGATATTCATCCTCATGTATAAGCTTGTCAATGTTGGCAGCTTGTCGAACCAACGGTCGTCAATCTCCTTGTCGGGCGTCGACCCGATTTGTGCTAGCAAGATTTTCCAAACTTGCTCGGCTTCTCGAAATTTTCGTCCTCTACATTTATCGAGGATTATTTTCATAATTGAAGTTGTGGCGACGTACTGCCCCCAAGGGGTGTATCCGCGGCAGATGCACCAAGTGATGCGTTCTGCCAAAGCAATAATGGCTGGTGCGTAATGGTTGACCTCCAGTTGGGTGGTCTCTGTAGGTATGTAGTAAATCCAACATGTGATTTCAACCTAATTGTGGCTGTGTTTATGTCAGAGATTGTCATAACACAGCTCTGAATTATTTTCTTTATAACAAAGGTCCCTGTGTTATAATAATTGCCAATTAGGCATTTAAGATATTGTCTGTAATTTTATTTTGGCAATTATTGATCATTAACAGTTATTTTGGTATTATTAATTTAGTTAATGGTCTTGGCTAGTTTACCAAATTGCTAGTTTTTGTTTTCATGTCAAAACTGTATTTTCTGCACCAATTTGGTCCATTTGTTTGTCATTTCTCCTTTTAGAGAACTGCATGTCAAGTGATCTAGATGTATGACATCAGTTCTCTATTTTACAAAGCATTTCCATCACCTAGGTGATGAGTGGCTATTTTTAGCAATGACTTAATGCTTTTATTCAGCCCGGGCCTTCTCCTTCCTGCCCAGGTTCAGCCAAGATGGCGCCTGTGAAGTGCTCCTGCCAATAAACAAGTTGTTTTACATGTTTGGACTGTTTGAGTGTGAGTTTTCTCGAAATTATAAGATTTATAACAACACTGGCATATAAGCAGTTTGTCTGCGACCGCCGAGAGCCTTTATGCGGCCAAAGAAGCACGAGAAGTCACGTCTCCAATTCCGAGACGTAGTGCGCGAATCAAAGTTCACGTACGTTAGCCAGAAGCCGCTCGTCCCACATGCGGCTGGAATTCAGTGCCAACTCCCTACATCGTACCGCAGCAAAGCACCATTCGGTGCACTTTTGGTTTTCTCCTTATTGCGGTATTTTTGATGTCCAGTGCGTACCAGTTGAGTCGAAATTCTGAAATTACTGCCAGGTACCAAGCAAGGCACGAGGAACACAGCCAGCCTATCGCCGGAGCGCTCAGAAGCATATTTAGAGCCGACTTTTGGGTCGACGGGAATCGCGGCAACTTTTGGCCGAAGCCGGGCCACCGGGTCCCGCCGAGCGATCTTGGATTTTCCATCCAAAATCAAAATTTCACAAAAATTGCACCTTTACGGTGCTCGTGGGTCCTGGCCAAACGTATTCCCCAACAATTGGTAGCAGAGGGTGGTAATAGACCAGGACAAGCATCCAGAATTGCCCAAAAGTGAATTTGGGCAAAAATCAGTAAGAAATTGCAAATTCTTCAATTTGAGCGGAAATTGTCTTGTCTTTTGAGTTTTTCAGATCGCCAAGATGTCCGAGAAGGACATTACCAAGTCAGCAGCCTCCGGGATACCCAAACTGGACCGCACCAATTATGTCCAGTGGTGTGTTGACGTACAGCTTCTCTTAGAAGAGAAAGGAATTTGGTCTTTTGCAGTTGGCAAGCAAGAAGAGCCCCCAGCACAGCTTCTGCACAGGAAAAGCAGAAATTTGCTAAGGATAAAGCAAAATCACGAGCTATCATCCTCCAGAGCCTTGTTCCACGTTTGCAACCTGCCGCAATGAAGTGCGAGGATACACAAGCAGTGTGGCTCCACCTTAAGAAGCTATTTGAGCCTAGCTCTATTGCCAGAGAAGCTTCACTTGTGGAAACGTTCTATGGGATCCGCAGACTGGAAAATGAGGAGCTCGACACCTTCATAAGTCGACTAGAAAAGGCAGAGGATGACTTAATCGCCGCCAATGCAAAATTGGAGCCCGAAGACCAGATCAAAGCCTATATTCTGCTCTCACGTGTTGGAAAAGATTTTGAACTGCAGATTCAGTCAATCTACCAATGGCAGAAAGTCAACTTTACCTATGAGAAGGTCCAAGAAGCGTTATTGTTAGAAAACAACCGCAGGAAACTTAGTGAAAAATCTCTCGAGGCGGCTACGGCTTATTCATTAAGTCTTAAAGGCCATAGTGTAGTGAGTGATAGTGGTGTTTCATCCAGTGACAGCAAGGCTCATCTGCAGTCAATCACCTGCTACAACTGTGGTATCAAGAGTCACTACGCCCGTGATTGCACTAAACTAAAAGTGCCAAGGTCTCAGCAGCCACAGCAGGACCATCCACAGCAACAAGAGCGTGGCCGTGGCCGAGGAAGAAGCCGAGGTGGGCGTCAAGCGCCTAGTGTACCGGCTGAAGCATATAAGCCACAGTCTGCATGGTTTGCCAACGCACCAGGTGAACCAACTGTTCCAAAGTCACCTCAGGTGTGCAGTGCAAGTGTGGATGTCACCTCAACGGCATGGTACTTGGATTCATGTGCGTCACACCATGTTTGTGGCAACAGGGAAATGTTTTGCGAGTTCGAAGAACTTCAACCCATGCGCCTAGAGTTGGGTGAGGGCTCATCCAGTATCACCGGTCGTGGTACTATTGAGCTCATAGTGCAAGTGCAAGGAGCCCCTCATGAGATCAAACTTCGAAATGTGTACTTTGTGAAAAACTTTAAGCGTAATCTCATTTCTATTGGCAAATCGATTGTGCAAAATACCATGTGTCAATTTATAATAATTTAATGAAAGTGTATAAAACTAATTCCAAGGTTTGCTCGTTGTACGGTAAATTAGAGGATGGACTCTACCGTACTCAAGGGCCTGTTGAGTACAGACAGAGTAATAATTCCAATTTAAATAAGTCTTAAACTCATGCAACAGAGCCAAGTCCACGGGCAAGCCTGAGAATTACAGTGTTTCTGTGAACATGTGGCACCAACGTTTTGGACATATGTACACAAAGGGTTTAAATTATTTATTGAACAATGTTAACGTTAAGGGTATTGAGTTGCACCAAAAGGTGTCAAATAACATTTGTGACAATTGTGAGTTGTCTAAATCCACCAGGGCAGGATTTAAGTCTGAAAGTCTGCTAGTAGCTAGTGAGCCCCTTGAGTTACTTCACATGGACCTATGGGGGCCCTGTCCTGTCCCATCCCTAGGAGAAGCGCGTTATTTATTATGCGTACTGGATGATGCTACCCGCTATACTTGGATTTTTCCTTTGCGCTCCAAAGACCA